>JAECUM010072474.1:0-18980 GCA_016617855.1 Megalonaias nervosa | reverse complement strand
AAAAAGAAAGCAAGCTCTCACTTGTCTATTCAATAGGCAGTGAGGAACAGTAACTACAATTGACCATACACAGCCAATTCATTTAAAAAAAAATGTACCCATATAAAATAGTAGCTGAAATTTCAAAGAAAACATTACCTTTGAAGCACCGATTGTAATGAAAACACACTAAGCAAATGGGAAAAAAATCAGTCTCAATCATGCAATACAATTTTTTGATGTTGCCACCACAATACGAAATGGGAATTTGTTTGGTTCTCCAAAGCTGTCCTTTAGCGGTGACTTCAATAACGCATGCATCCTTCATCAAAGAAAGCCGACTACAATCTTCAATAAAAACAAAGAACCTTTCTTCAAAGGAAGTCAGTACCGAACTTAAATAAAAGCAATGGATTCTGATGGATTGTTTCATTTTCCAACGTGCTTACGAACTCTACCGACGGCGCTTAAGACGCAAACTTTTACCGACTTGGGACGTACTGAAAAGTAACGTGCTTCATCATTCGTTACGTGATTGTGCTATTTTTTTCCACTGAATTCAGACCTATATGACCTGTAACAAAATTATTGAATATTTTAAATCTCTGTGTGTGCATATTTTCGATGGAATTTTACTTGTATTGTGGATTCAATGTATTTGACATGAGTGAGTACACAGTGTTGATACTTTATTCATTGTTATACATTAGACATGTATATATAAACAGTATACACGTATATGTACCAATGCGTGGTTCTCTGAATAAAGTAAAATATTATATATGCCTTCTCTGTTTTCAGTACAGGTGTATTTCTCACTTAATATGCATCGATTTAAGACGATAACTGTCCCAATGAAGCATGTATTTTGTGCCCGCATTTATTACCTACCCCACCCCACCCCCCACACATTTTTTCGGGTACATGCTTCATTTTCTTCAGCTGACCTGGTTGCTTATAACATGGTTCGGTCTATAACACGGTCGGGTTCTATGGCTCCCAACTACCGTGTTATAGCGGGGTCACACTGTATTTCCTTTTGTCCATATGCTGGAGACTGAAGACACTTGTCGTCTTATTGGGGGGACTTGATTTGGGAGGTAGTGGAGTCTATTTCCTAAAATTATTGTGATTGGGGAACATATTCAAAGAAAGGATTTTAACAAAGATTCCTAATGATGACATTGCTGCAGCTGTTGCCACTGGAAAAGTGATACCTTTATTTACCTTACACATGCAGGCTTGACTATAAAGAAAAAGGATGTAAAAATGAATGTATATCTCACCATAACAGCATCATCACAAAGATTCAGTTGAGGTATGCCAGGTACAAGACTGCCTTTGTGATTCTCTATAGCAGCAATAATCTTTGGTATCACCATTTTGTATTCTACAGAATTAGGTCTGTGAATAAAAAAAAGAAATCAACATGAGAATTTGTGTCATCAATATCTGCTTTAATAAGAAAGAAAAAATCAGGATTTAAGACAACACCTAATTATAAAGACATGTTTACTACTATGTGTATGTATTTTGGTATACAAAGTGGGTATTTTTTCTATATCCAGAACATTTTCTTGTGACAAATTCACTATTGCTATGGAGCAACACAATACAGAAAAGTTGCAACATGTACACATGCAAATGACTTGGTCTAGTTTACTGCCTGCAGACACTTACAAAGTCATGGTATATCTGGTATTAGCTGATGTGCAGATCCATGCAGCAAACACGTTTGTCTTAGACTTTTTCATCATGTACATAAATGTAGCAGTATAAAACAAAACCGTCATGATCTAAATGGATGCTTTACCTAAATTGTCAAATATATTCAACAAAGACATGTCCTACAAACTGAATCCTGTCATAATAAGAGGTAAAAGATATACAGTAAATGAAACAACAAAGACATGTCCTACAAATTGAATCCTGTCATAATAAGAGGTAAAAGATATACAGTAACTGAAACAACAATGACATGTCCTACAAACTGAGTCCTGTCATAATAAGAGGTAAAAGATATACAGTAAATGAAACAACAAAGACATGTCCTACAAATTGAATCCTGTCATAATAAGAGGTAAAAGATATACA
This sequence comes from Megalonaias nervosa, assembly GCA_016617855.1. Classification (NCBI taxonomy): domain Eukaryota; kingdom Metazoa; phylum Mollusca; class Bivalvia; order Unionida; family Unionidae; genus Megalonaias; species Megalonaias nervosa. The sequence goes on along the minus strand of JAECUM010072474.1, from coordinate 16,907 downwards.
GTAACTGAAACAACAAAGACATGTCCTACAAACTGAGTCCTGTCATAATAAGAGGTAAAATATATACAGCAAATGAAACAACTGTACAGTAATATTTCAAGAAAGAAGCAAACAAGAAAACAACATGACCACCACCAACACAATAGGATCCATACAATGGAAATGGAGAATATTTGCTTGTACTGAGTGAATAACAGATATTTCATTAACAGTGTGAAAAACTCAGCAATTTTACAAATGGCAAAGGCAGGAGTGAAAATTCTAAGATTGAGATGAAATACAGTGAAACTCCACAATAATACATATTGGATATAACATGACTGTGGCATGGATCCTGACATTTTGCAATAATTTCACTAACTTCCTCAAGCCCTACAAAACTTTAGTACCAAAATAAATGAGTTTAATTTAATAATTTAGCTAGATGTGTTGTATTCTTGAAGACAAGAATATCTTTTTACTTATTTTGGAATCATCAACAATACAGTCATTATGTCTTCCTTACATTTTTCTGTAATGCATCCCATCTACAAGTTACTGTTGCTCAATCCTGGGTAAACAATAGCCAACAAATGTTTTTTCAATTATCTGACATATTTAATCAAGCACCAAACATTGCAGAGACTTAACAAGGTTTTCTCAACCATATTTATAAATCAGTTATTTACTCACCTCTTTAAGTACATATAGTAGATCACTAATGCCTCAATCAAATGTCATTCACATCTGCTGAAACAAGTTTTATTGCCCAAATTGTCAGGAGCAGTTTCAGTCACAGCCACCCACCACTACCATCTTAAGCTTTTTAAAAATTTTTCAGCCAGAAATGCAGACAGCAACCCCTAATCATTCACATATTCAAAACTCACTGTAATTTTAAGTTATATGTATATAACTGCACTGATGTAGACTGCTGACTGGAACAGAACCATTTAAGTTGTAGGGGTGAAGGATTTGCTATTATAATCAAACATACTACTCCCCATGTTTCCTCTGCAGTAGTGCAAGGTCATAACTATAAATACAATTTTAAGTTAACATTAGGTCTACTTTATTAAATTTTTCCTCTGTCTTTTATAGAATGACTCATCTGTTTTATGGTGATCACTCTTTCCCCATAAACTCAAATGTTTTTACTCTCAAGCTAGGTCCAGGCAGTTATATACACCTGTACAAGTGTTCATCTAAAGTACTTTAGACTTCAATATCCTTGACCTCGAGTATGAATTTTCTGCTGAGGTATTTTCCAAGCCTGAATGCAAGTTTCTTGTAAGACAGACTCAATGTATTTTACTGTCAGCCAAAAAATATGAATATTTTGGAAATATTCGTGTGAGTGCATTAGCAAGAAATTAAGAATTTGGATTCAAATGGAATTGAGCAGAAAAATTATTGAAAATATTCTTCTTTGTGTGCATTTTCCATGGAGTTGCTATTACACATATCGTGAGACTGGCTGGTGAGTAAACTTAAGTTGCCTATTTCCTTATATACATATAGGTAAATACCAATGAATAGTTCTCTGCCCAAAATCAATAAATATGAAATAGGTAATAAGTTTTAAATACTGGTATTTCTCATTTAATTTGCATTAAGTTGGTAACTGTGTCAATGAAGTCTGTAGTTTTGCTCCCCTCCCCACAATCTTGCATAGCAATGAGGATACACAAGAAATATTTTAACTGACTTGAATGGATATTACAAGACATTGTACGTAGCATGATTCCATTTTCTCGACCCCAACCATCATGTTATAGAAGGGTTTCATAGTATATCCATTAGTCACTTGTTACAAGTAAATTTTCATTTAATTTTATGCTCAAATGTGTTGTTCAGCTAAAGTATACAATAGATGAAATTAGCCGATTTTTTACTTTAATGTTACTTGTTTATGTTGCTTGATAGGCTGGCCTTCTTCAGGTGCAACATGCACGCATGTCTCTAACCAATTGGTTTCACTGAGACACCACCATCATTTTTTATTGTGCCCGTTATTTTCAAAAGTCATTTCAGGTTAAGGCCAAGATTTAATTTATGATAAGATATTATTTTTAATCAGGTTGTTCTATTACAACAAATACATATGCAGGTTTTCCACTGGTGCATCAATGATCCTCATTTGACCATAACACGGTATTTTATCTGAGAAAATTACAACGATACACCTGTAACCACTGGGGATGGGGGGAAAAGCAATGGCCTCACCCACTGGGACGTGATACATGTGCATAAATATGCATGTTGACCACAGACTGTACAGGTACAGATGTTCCACCAAAAAGTAATAAATTGGGTACAAAATGGTGAACTCCCTGGGAAATTAACAGACCTGTGTCAATGTTTTGATCCTGGCAAATAAATGACAAGGGCTTGTGATATGCACATGCAACATAATTATTTTTAATATCAAGCAAAATTTCTCTGGAGGGTTCCTAATGACCACTTAACCAAAAAGAAACCTCAAACACTCCTAACCAGTCCAATGCCATTTTATTAGTGACTTGCCACACACCCAAGCCATCTCTTGAAACATCCCAAACATGTGTCTTGGTGTGTTGACACTTTGTTGGGTAGTAATTTGCCATCAAAACTGCTGAACAGTGTTTTCTGTAGAGTCTGTTGTGTGGGTGTGAAATGACAGTGGTAATGTGCCTCAAGAACTCAAATGAAAACAAACGTGTTTCTGCAGCTATTTAAGGGATTACTGTAGGCATCCACAATGTTAATTTTGACAACTCTGATATTCCACCATTTGCCATGGCTGGGGCATGCCAAATTGCATCATTACCATCACCCTTTCAGCATAATGTGACTGTGTTAGGCTCTGAACATCTCTACCGAAACCGATTACAATGTACGTGACTCAGAGGAATCACACACGAAAAGGTTAATGAGACTCCATGAAGTTGTCCTCTACACTGCATAAATACAACATTGTAACTTGTGTTTATGGCAATTACAGTGGACATTTCTGCAGTTCCTGTCATGTTTCTAATGTTTTGAATGGTATGCTGAATATGACTGACATGGACAAATCAATTCTTGTAAAATATACATGGGCAAATGGATCTTGCATAATCACCACTGTATCTGGCAAGCCCATGAATAATTGTGGCAATATCAACTTTGCTCAAACATGCTTCAATTTCTTTTCCATCTATGAAATATCATGTATTTTTGAACAATGCCATGCTGTTGTTGACAAATCCACCTAGGCACCATTGTCATAATCAGCATTGTTGGTCCATACAAGTTTTACATTGATTTTCAAGGAAGTTTCACACATGAGAAAATAAAGAGATGTGTAAATACACTTGTAATTCTGTTTGGTCCTTTTGATTAGGTTCTGTAATGGAGCACAAATAATATTTGAAGTCCTTTTAATTCAATCTATCTTCAAAGGCACATCCATGTCAAACGTGGGATCATATACTTCTTCAAATTCTGCCAATGTTTATACATTACTGATTTTGTCTAATACCTTTTTGGTTGAATCACCACTAGCATCTAGGCTTAGCCCCATTGCTGGACTTAAAATCACCAAATTGGTTTTGTATTGTTGATCAGCTTCATGGGTAATTTTACTGACTGGTGCAGGCATTGTAATTGCCATTGGTTTTATCTGCAGTCTTCGAGTTACTAATTGTAGTTGATCTTTAATCAAATGAAATGCTCACAATCACAAATTTCTCAACCAGTCAGCACAAGACTTCTGATCATATCAATGACTCACATTGCAACTTGTTTAGCAATCAGTGCAGTGTGCAAAGACAAGGCCATGAGGATTTTTTGTGTGCCTGTAAACAATCCTTGGACAAGATCATCAAGAACATTTCTGTAATATGTCATGTAAACAGTTTTCTTTTCATGTATAATTGTTATTGTTTTTAAATACCAGATCAGTCTCTAATGTACACTAGCATGATGCAAATGCCATGTCAGCAACAAGCCTGCAAAGTTTATTTTCCTCAATGTCCCAAACAAGGTCAATGCAGATTCACATTCCCAAATTTTCAGTCATTTTGCTGAACATGGCATTGTTCATTATTTTGAAAAAAGTCCTTTTCAAACTCACTTCTTGTGACCATTTTTAGGTTGGTGTTCATCTAGATGTATGGAGTAATTCATGCAAATTGGCAAACCTGAACACCTGATGAATTCATGATATACGCATACCCGACCATAGATATAAAAATTGTGCACATGAACTACACTATTTCTCTTAGCTCTCAGGTTTGGAACAAGTTTGACACATTCTGTAAAACTGTGTCCAGAATCATCCACTATGGTACATTGATAAGGGGGCAGCCATTCACAAGGCATCAGCAGTGCTTCCACTGACAGCAGATAATCATTATGGTCTCTACCGCTTGACATGGTGAAGCTCATCTGGGTACTCAAAATCATCCTCCAAGAAGGACCTGATCTCAGTATTTTTTCATACTCTTGTAGGTATGTTTCACCTTTACATCTGCAGGATCCATCCACTGAAAACTGCCAACAAGCATGAGCTGCTTCATTGCCCAATTTGTACAGGTTATTTTCATAAAGGTACACAAAATAACTTTTTGGGAATGCAGAATTGTACCCATCCAAATCTGGGTTATTAGCACACGTATCAGTTATTTGCCATAGAAATTCCACCTTCCATAAAATAGATGCTGGTCAATAGCAGTGAGCAATTCCACCTCCACCTTGGGTTTTCTGGCAGCAATGCATCCCAGGCCATTCCTGGTGACAAAAAGTAGTGCACAGAATCAAATTTGTACACATGCTTCGCAGTATCATGAAATGTCTCAAAGGCATCTGCAAGCAACAATACATCGGTGTGTAAATGCAGATCATGATTGTCATCAAAGTTTTGACAACCAAATGCGGACCAGACATTGTTTGCATGTGTGTAATCATTGGTGGAATTATATTCGTGAGAATATGAAGAAATAAAGGCCTCAATGTGTAGCAAATGAGTTTTCTGCAAACATGTCACAGTCACTCATGTACTCATAGGGATATGTTCTTGTATAAGTCAGCAAGGTAAACATTCCATCATCAGCAGTATTGATGAGTGAATGTAAAATGATAATTACCATTTACTGCAAGGCTGCTCACTAGTTTGTCCAGGCTGGAATTCAGAAACTTGAGTCAATAATCTATAATAGCTCCAGCCTAAACATCGTGTATTTTTCCACCATCTTGGTGATAACACTTATCATTTTATCTGATGCAGTCACTACTCCTTGCATAATTAGATCTCCATCATATTCATGTAGATTATGAAGGATAACAGGAATTTTTGTTTTATTTGGATAAATATGGTTGCATGCACTGTGTGCAGCTCCTCTGTACACACCAGTAATGTTACAGTCATCATGTACTTTATCATAGTTGGATGGCAAAGTTGTCTTTGCTGAGAGGTTTGTTGCAGATCCAACATGTCCTGTCCTAGAAAACTCACAAATGTTGGTCATAATCATGTCAGTTAAACAACCAGGAAATTTTTTTTTATCCATTCACACATAATGGTACTATGCCTCTATACCATTAATACTGCTCAGCAACTGCAGATCAATGTGGGTCCATCCATGCAAATTTTTGCCTTGTAAATGTGGGGATAGTGCTAGAAAATAACAACCTTTCCCAAAGTGTACACATTAACAGCAATACCAGGGTTGAGTGCTTCAGACTTTATGAGTATGGCCTTAGTAATGTGCTCCAGAAATCCTCTGTCATCAAAACAGAGTTCTTTCAGATATTGCTGGTACTGCTGCAACTGATCTGTATTGTCATGTGCGGGATGCCTCATGGATGCGAGTGCCCATTTAAAACAATCATTGCCAACAGTTTTCACATTTATTGCCAACCACAACATTACATACTTTGGCATCGGTATGTATCTCCATCTGCAGAATGGCATGTGTGGGGAAGTATGCAGCTACATTACCCAACATCTGTCAAAAGTCCATCCTGATCCTGTACTGGTGTTTTTTTTTGGAACTGGCTGTTGTTTATTTGCGAGTCCTAATAAATCAAGTATGCGATATCACTTGGTATTTGCATCCCATGGTTTCACAAAAGTTGTCTAAGTTGAATCACAATTCGCATGCAGGTTTATAAGGGAAAATCATTGTCTAATTGCAAATTCTGTCAATTAAGTTTTTAAACATTTTTTATTTTATCAGGATCAGAAACTACAATCCTTGCTATTATTTCGCTGACTTCTGTATCTTTCCCTTCAACATTATCATAGGGTTTTTCCTCAACATTGTTAACATCACTGGGCATTTCTACAACACTAAGTTTTATATTTATTGCATTAGCAAATCTTAGACCAACTATGATTTAGAGTATTCGTAATGACATGTTCTGCCACAGTGTTTCCCAGGCATACACTTTTGTATTGATTGCATCCTAATGCCACAACTTTTTGTATATATTGTTACGTGTAGGCTCGTACAAATGTAACAAAAGAAAAGAGTGAAGTCAACAAGCTTTGTAAATTTTAACAAAATAATTTATTTCCCTAGAAAACAAGATAAAAATATGAAATAGGACTTATGGTTTGTGAAAATAATCCAAAAATTAATCCTAGACTTGAAAAATACAAGTCCTATCACTAAACAGTTCTAATTGAATCTGGGTTTGAATCTCAATGAAGTTCCAATATGGAAGGCGATGACGTCAGATGAGGTCGTTGTACTGATGGCAACAGTTCCTCGTTGAATCACAATTTATAATGTTCTGTTTAGAATTCCAGAATAAATTTCTGCTAAAAGTCTTTGTCCCAGAATTTTCATAAAGAATAGCACTTGTGTTGTTTTCTAGAGAATTTAAATTATTAAATCCCCCCAAAATGACGAACTTCAAAATAAACTGGCTTCAACAATAAAAACCTCTTGAGCCCTCAAGGTTTAAAATACGACTGAACCAGAAAACACTGAGATTGAGAATTAAACCCAATTAAAACGTCATTTTGACACTCATGATGGATCACATGATCACTTACTTTGTCCGAACAGCGCAGTAAAAAATATGTCAATTATCACGTAAGCAAGAATAGCCCTATCTAAGAATCAGATTCCCACGCTGAAAATGAATTTTAAAAAATGAAACTGTTTACAACAGACTAACACGTGGGTTGAACATGACCTTGGTAATGACCAATCATTTTCGCTTAGTGTTTACAAAATGTCTCAACCAAGGTGAGCTAAAAATACTGATAATGTAATACCTTTGACATTCAAATCAGGTCAAAACAGTGAAATGATTTTTCGAAAACAGTCAAATCCAGTGAAAATTTATCATTACAATAAAATGCAATGAAACAAAAATAAAATAAAAAAAAATTTAAAACACACAAGTAATTAAATTGCATATTCATAACAATATATATGCAGAAAGTTTAGTATTTAATTAAATTTTCAACTGTTTTGTCATCATTTTGTTATTTTATGCTATATATAAATTCGTACAGAGGAAAACACTTCGTAATGCAAAGGATAGTACCCAAATAGATGGCCATAAATTGAACGATACTTTTTTCCACCTAAGAAGGTAATTTTTAATCTCATATCAGGCTTTGCTAAATAAAAAGGCTCCTCTTGACCAAATAGTTTAGGTCCCAACTCAAATACAATTTTATTTAACCTGAAATTGGGAATAATCCCATATCTGTTATACAATCATACACCAACTCACTCTTTTTGTGCTGATATCCAATAATCTCAAACATTTTGTGCTACTGATACATACAGTCCATTCTTTGCTTAAATATTTTTTCAGTAAATTTCACACAGAGCTAGCTGTTTTGCTTCTGGTTTATGCAATATCACTACATACAATTTTTGCAAAGTCACATGTGGTGATTTAGTATACACATCCATAGTGTGTATCACTTATGCTGAGTCAAAACATTAACATATTGTTCATTGATGTGAAGTATAAATGAATCATGTTTGGTTCTCATTAATGGTTTCAATATGTTATCAAACTATGAAAATTGGATCCAGCAAGAGAGAGAGAGAGAGAGAGAGAACCATTGCTTCAAAGCACCAGCAATTAATGCATGACACAGTGTATGGTGCAAAATAACCAAGAGTGTATTATATTCAGGTTAACAAATCAATTAATACTGTGTATGCTACTGTACCCTGCAGACATCATGGTCTGCTTGTATCAATTACGATAACAAGGTGGAAAACAACAAAAGCTTGGGTGCTGAATAAACACACTGATAGGGCCTAGGAAGATATAAGTTAGAAATGCCTGGACTAAACTGGACCCAAAAATGGAGCTCTGGGTATATGGATACAATTCATGATCCAATCCAAATAGAACCAGCTGTACTGGATATTGCAAACACTATGGAAATAATCTCTCATAAAGGATATTCTTTTGAGGACTTGAATTGTCCAACCATGAACTGGAACTTTATATCTGTCGAGACAATGGTACTCGTGTCCATTACAATGACGTGGACATATAAAGAATGATCCTGAGTCTGAAAAGGTAGGAGACTTGCTCCCCCCAGCCCTCTGTGTGTGCATTCGTAGTGATTGTGATTGCCAAAGGATGTGTTTGCAGAGGTATCACCAGGGTGAGTCGAAAATGTCTTCATGATGCAACCTTGAATGTTTACCATTTGAGAGATGGTCCAATTGTCAAGGTTTGGTCTCCACTAGGACCACATAACCATTGTTATGACAGCCCAATTCAGTGACCAAGGACTCATGTCCACATATGTCATTACAGCAATGAGCAAAACTCAACTGGCAAAGGAATACTCCAGCAGCATGATTGCTTCAAAGAGGCATAGAACATACCATTGCATGAATTTAAATCTCATTCCCAGGAACACATTCTAAGAATCCAGACCTAGTTGACCGAATCTTGACAAGGTACTAGGTTTAAGATGTTGTTTTGACAAGAAATTGAGAATGAAATGAGAGTAACACATAAAATCATGACTTGCTGCAAAATATAAAACTAGGCTGTTGTTTGTAGCCTGTTGTGGGAAAATTACAGAACTTGTTGAAGCTGTTTGAGTGGGGGTGTGAAGTTATGTCACTTGCAAGTTCACATTAATTGCACAGACTTCACAATGGACAGTGTTAGGGCCCATCATTGCATTCCATCTCAAACCCAAGAGCATAAACAGAGGATCTCAAATGGGTAATGATTTAATATTGAATTTATGAAACAAGTTGAATAATGTCCAGCTTTTGTGAGCCTTGGCGAGCAAAAGCGGACATTATTCAATGAGTTTGATAAATTTAGTATTAAATCATTACCCATTTGAAATTCTTTTTATCACATAGTTTTTATTTCAATGGAAATAATTTAGATAGAAAGATGAACAAATAATTTCGTTCATTCTGACAGATGGTGCGCCTTTCATTTGTTGTGCATAAAATATAGTCCCAAACAAAGCTGAACTAGTAAAAGTAGATTGTACTGTTTTACAAACTATAAATCAAAGAAAAAGCTTCCATCCAAATAAACAGAACATTTTATAATGACAAAATCATTTTTCAAAACAGAATGATCAATGCGATGTGATGCTGCCACATTGTTTGATACGATACACAGTACAGTAGGCCTACAGTAGAGTACATGTTTACCCTAAAATGTCACTTTCAGAACTACACGTTACACTGTTGCAATTTTCATGTGAAATAGGATTACTGGATGCAAAAATTCCCACATTTACTGCAATGCATTTGTGACCGGATATTTGCAGTATTTGATTTGGAACAATAGATTGTACAGAAGACGTCAACAAATTTCTTTTTGTGTCAGATTTACATCCCATAACTATATACTATGTAAAGATGCTGTGGTTGGATAAAGTTCTGTCAGTTAGGAGACCCATTTATGTCCAGATTCTTCTGTGAACAGAGGTGAGTTTAGTTACTTCTTTAAGTTAACATTTAAACCACGCTTGTATATATGGTGGATTCTATATCTATGTTACAGATATAGTGACACCCCCCCGCCACCCGCTATCAAATAAACAATACCCTTAGTTTTACTTCTTATTGTTGTTCTTGTCTTGTAGTTTTACGTCATTTTTCTTATGATGATATTGTTAAACATGACATAACAAACCCCTGTGGGGGTAACATATCCATATTCAGACAGCCATGATAATTTTTCCTCAATTTCCTTTCGTGAGTCGAGTTAAAAAATGGCCGCTAAAAAAATGTTCATTCAAAACAAAACATTCCAGAAGGCAGGGTTAAAAACATTTTCCCACGATCCCAGCCAATCAGTAAAGAGGATCATGCACAATAATTTCATGGACTTATTTGGACCAATCAGAATCACATAAAGTGATATGTTCACACGTATAATATCAAAAATATGAAACTGCACATACTGTAGGCGAAGTGTACCGACTATGTGATAAAAGAATTTATTGAATGTGCTCAGGAAGTGAACCAACTGATAAGTGCTGTGTTGGAGCTGACAGAACTTGGGACATAATCTCAGCAGGGGCACCACATGTTATAGAGTCCCCAGGAAACTGGTTAGGTCCCTATGTAGTCATGGGAAATCTTCCCCATTCAGCCCCAAAAGGCTGGAGCCTTCTCCTTACTGGGATTTGTAATAAGGATGGGATGGGGGCCTGTATGTATGCCACTGAGATAGGGATGGTCACATGTAATGCCACTGAAAATAAGTGACCTTCCTCTGACTCTTCCACTTAGTTGTAGGATTGTTTTCCAGTGGCATGCACTTTGGGGATATCCCTGTTTTCTAGTTGGTTGCATAGCGAATCTCACAACTATAGCCGAGTAAAAGCAGGATGGTGGTAGGCTATGAATTCTGTCAACTTGAACTTGAGGAAAATAAAAGTAAATGATGATGGTTGTGAGTGTATCTTGGGGCATGATTGGTCTGTCAGGTGGTAGAGAGCATTGCATCTTTTTCTCGCCTGTTTTAAGTTCATACCTATTATCATGGTTGTAGGATGTTGTATCTCTCTTATGAAGTGGATCATCATATGAATATGCCACTTATCCCGTTGACTAAACTTGTGAGGTGCCTTGAATGGAGACTGTGGCTTATCATATATATGTTGTGGCCAAGGACCCAGCTATCCCTTGTATATGGCCTGTTCCGGTCAAAACGAAAGTATGTCATCTGTGTGGGGAGAACTTCAATTCATTATATTGGGATGGGTTATGGGATGTTTAATACATGTAACCAGTCCATGCATCTGCTGTGCAAGAGGATACTTTGGCTGTTTGCTTAGCTCTTTCCCTCGCTGTACAGCAGTAGAAATAGAGTTGAACCCTGAGGTGGCAAGGCCTATAAGAATCGCCAACAATGATGAGTTCTGTGGTGGTGACCTATAAAGATTTGATGGTGGAAGCAATTGAAAGTAGAATCTTCCACAGATAATAAAATACCTGATGTCTGAACTGTAGACTTGGCAGGTGATGTAAAGAAACAGTGAGATAAGTCTGACGGAATTGGTGGGAAACTTCAGTTCAATCCTGCAAGATGGAGTTTCACTCATCTACATAATATCTAATAACAACCATGGAACTTGCATGCCAGTTTCATCGGTTATAGATTGAGGTAATGAAGTCGACATCTCCAGCGTTACCTGCTAAGTAGATGGAGAAGAATGTTGATGATGGTGGCCCACTATACTTGCAGCACTTATGAGTTGGATCTCATTACTTCTAACATGTCGCTAAGTAGAGTCTATTGGATGGTAGAGGCTTGAGGGTGAATGAAGAGACATCTCTTGAAAACTGAGGCACCAAAACAGACATGTCTGGATTTATGAGGCAGTAGTAGTTCTCCTAAGGTATTTTTGATTGGGCAATGTGTTCAAAGAAGAAGGTGATTATAATAATGATAACAGCTTGTCTTATTACAACAGATGGTCATTATATGCATGCAAATAAAATATAGAAAAAAACGCTGAGGACATGGAATAATGTTGGCAACTATGAACATGTAGATGCTATATTCAGGTGGTTGCTAAAGTGGGTTTGAATACTTCTATGTAATGAATATTTTCCAACAAGAAGCAATTTACATGGATGTTAAAGCAAGAAACCATTGCTCTTGAAAAGCACTTGTAAAATGTCAGATTTTGATGGCACACTAATGACTTAAAATGTTGGCATTATTATGGAGGTTATATGAAGTTTACTACTTACTTCCACAACATGAGAAAATGACTTTGAGGATGAAGACTGAATAATCAAAGTCCTTCCTGAGTACTCCACCAGTCATTTGCACACAGAAAACAATGTATTACTATTAGGGCTGTACCAGTAAAACATATATACCCCCGGGGGGAAGGCACTTTCAAATTCAACCAACCCACAACAGAAGCAATTTTAAAAATTTAAGATCCACCGTCAGATATGTTTTATTCTAAAAACACTGTCCCCTACAGAAGCATATTTTTTTTACATAATTTCTGGCTATGGGTTAGGGGGTGATAGAAGCGATTTTAATATTGGGTTGGGGGCAGAAACGATTTAAATGACAGCTGGCTGGAGGTAATCTACTGAATTCTTATATATTCATTCATTATGATCAATCTTTAGTTTGTTTGTCTGTCAGCCATGTATGTCTCTGATACTGTGAAATCACAAATTTTCTTGGTGGCTTATTATTTGTAGATGTCATTGATCAGTCCCTTAATACCTACTAATTTAATGTCCATGAATGTAGATTTTATATTAGGGATTTCTATTCTAATAAAGAAATCATGAATTTGTATCCTTACTAAACTGTGTGTTTACTAAAGTGATCACTATGTTTTGCTATTTGTCTTTGTTCTCAGGCATGCAGCTTTTGATTAGAATAATAGTTAAATCTTGTATTGCTTTAAATGTGTGGTCAGATGCTATGATTTCCTTGTTATTATTTTTTTCAATAAATGTTTTGGTAAACTTATAATACATGATTTGTCAGAAAAAATTATTAATGCCTGTGAAAATGATGTCACATTATTTCTGCCTATTTTTACACTATATCATTTCTTGTAAGAACACATATTTCAGTTACCGACGTCTTATTTTTATGCCTTGTTGCAAGACTAATATAAAGTTTACAAAAAAAGAAATATAGCAAGTCAAACATTTTTATATCATAAATTAGATTTTAAAAAATGGATGAAAGTCAAGGAATCATTTTTTCCCAGAGTACTCGTAAATCAATGTCATTGCAGTTAACTGTATTGTCAACAGCATCATCATCATCACTGATGGCCTAGCAGTAACATTCTGCACTGTTAATCCAGTAGTCACAGGTTCTATCTCCCACTTTTAGTCTTTCATACGAGGCTTATAACTATGGTCTTAGGGGCTTTCATGGCAGAGTATAAGATGCTTGTCTTGTGATACAGATCTGAGGGGCTTCCATGGCAGAGTGGTACAAGATGCTTCTCATGTGATTACTTGCCTCCAATGTGTAAATGAGAATGTTGCCAGTTACTTGTGGAAGGTCAGTGGTTCTACGTAAGTGGTGTTTGGTGTCTCAAAAGCACTTGGATTTTCTTCAGCAGTAAAACTGGCTGCCAGGTATAGATTCTCTTCATCTGAAAATGGTGTAAAGGCCATAATGATCTACCAAAACCAGAGATCTCATGTCTAAATGACTTTGGCTGTTGGAGATAAACATCAAATCAACAGAGGCTCCATGTGCCCTAGTGTACTAAGGTGCTTGCTTTTACAGATTACATGCACATCTCTCAGAGTGAGTTTTTGTCACAGATCAACCAATTTGGGTTGGTGGTCTTTCGGGGTTCTTCCTCCACCTAATATACTGTTAACCACCACCCCAAAAAACAAACCAAACCAAACTAAATCAACCAACTAATCAACTATGGCAACAGCAGCAAAGGTACTAGTCCATTATTTTTGCCACAGCTGTTTGAGTTTATAAATTTTGACTCCAGTAATTTTTGTAGACCTTTGAATATTGTCACTTATGCCTTTCTGACCATTACCTAAAAGTCATCATCAGTTAGTACAAATGGATTTTTCGTGGTGAGCATATGGAGAAGTCTTGAGCAATCCTGCATCACACGCTGCCAAAAAGTTTACATTTTAGCTCACTTCAAGTTTCTCTAACAATGTCCATTGTTCCAACCAGAACTGTTATAACTTATTCAAGCTATATTCACCGATATCTGGAGATGTACATCTGTAATAAATATTTGTAACAAAGTATGAGAATGCATCAGTGTTTTTCAGTGATGCATTTGAACTGAGTAACAACCTGAATCAACAAACCAAAAAATGAAATTATTCACATCTCTCAGGCAGAAGTACAGTATATAATCATAATCTGCCAAAAGATTTTTCAATCTTTAAATTTGCCTAATTTGTTTCCAACCATACTGATTCAGTGGACATAATCACCAGAATGGACAGAAACAGACCAGAACAGATATAACTAGAAGGTTAAAATTGATTTGAGTAGCTAAATTCACATGGTTTAGTTAACTGTACATCCTTTATTGTCTTCCCTTTTTGATGTAATTTCTTACTGAAGCTGAGTAAATAATGTTGCACACATAAAAAAAGAGGCACACTTCTACTCATTATTGTTGTTATTATACTTCTCCATTCCAGCCTGTTCTTATGATCTTGTCCCCCCCACATACTGTTTGTCATGTTTATGATGCGTATCTAAATTTGTCACTTACTTTTCCTACTACCATACTAATTGTTTGTGAATATGCATATCAATGTGAAATGCAGTCGGGAGACTAAATCCTAGATAGAAAACCTCTACATTTCTGGATGTATTCTGCTTGGATTCCATGTTTCTGCACAAAACTCAAGAGTTCAAGACCTGCTGTACTAATTCAGTTCCCATTGTAAACCTGTGCAAACACCATATTAAAATTCAATAACTTAAAATTTCAAGTGCTCATGATCAAAAATTTGTATCAGTATAGACACATCTATGACGACAGCTTTTGTGAAAAGAAAACCATAACAGCTGCACCATTTTCTGGATCTACACAAATTTGAAATGTGTTCTTTCAGTACTACACCAAAGAGTTGTTGTTGTTGTTGTAGGGTTTAACGCCATTTTTCAGCACAAGATAGGCTATACATGGCGGCCAGTATAATTGGTGGAGGAAGAACCCTGGAAAACCCCGGGAAGAACCACCGACCCACGAGAAGCTACTAGCAGGCTTTCTCACGTGTCCATGTTAGCCGAGCCTGAGACTCGAACTCACGCAGACAGAGGTGAGATGGCAGTGATCCATAACGGTGAGTGCTTTAGACCACTCGGCCACTCGGGGCCCCACACCAAAGAGTCAGGTGCTGATTTCAGTAATAAGTCTTCCAAACTCAGGTCTGTAGAGGGACGGAAATTATGTTAATAAAACAATGTCCCTGACTTTTTTCAGTTATAAGTAGGGCAAGCTCTCAAAAGATTCTTTTTACTAAAATCTTACTTTCATTATCAACCAATCAGGGACAGTCAAACCATGTATACTCTATTTTATCTTCACTGATTTATGGTATGGTTCTCGTTCTTTCATATCTGTAGTAATGCGAGTCCTTCAACAACTCTCAACAGCTGTATGCCTTTTCTGACCATGCTGACTGGACACACTGTAAGATAATGTTCAAGTAACAGAAATACCATGGGATAACCAGAGACCAATAAAATCAAATTAAATGGTCAAGTTATCTCCCCTGCAGGGATGCTGCCAGGATTTCAGGATTTAATCTAAGTTTTGTGTGTGATCTCCAATGAGGAAGTGGTGGCGGGAGGAATAGCCATTGTTAAATATCTCTCTAACACTTAAATATCTGTCACTCTTTCTTACTGTTCCACTCTGTTAGGGCTCTACTGAAATCAAAATACTCAAAGAGGTGTCATCTCTAGTTGTATAGCGATTATTACTGTGATGTCATTGGGCATGGTCACGTGGTTGTGGTGGGGTCTTGCTTGGAATGGCAGAAAGACCATAGGCTTACTCCATATTTGAGAGCTAATTACGATGTTGTCAGAAGAATTAAACTTTTTCTAACAATTCAGTTGGACTCATATTATATACTTGATTCACAGTCAATGAACAGGTTCTAAAACTGATGTGTTTATTTTGGAGCCATGTTTCTCCATCACATTCAAGATCTGAATATACCAAAGGTGAAATTAGAACAGCTGCATCCTAAATTACTATCATAGCAACTTTAAATGTTATTTAATGTGAGACTTTAATGCCAGAACTCATAGCTTCAGTGATTTTTGGGTTAAAAAATTAATTTCTTCACAAACAACTCAATTTGGTGCAGATTACATGGCTTTTTAATGACACTGAGAATTCTTGACGTGTAAAAATTGCACAAGAAATGAACATCAGATCAGGAAATTAATACCACTTGGGAAAAACTGATAGGAATATGCAGAAATAATGATAGTATTATTTAAATGGATTATGTGGTTACAATAGGAGTGCTGGTTCTATAACTTTGCAAAATACATCTCGTACAACTATTCTGTTGTTTCTAATAACACTCTGTAATATGGTAATAATTTTTGCACACATGAAGTTGACCCACTTTTTACTTTAGTCCCTTGCTAATTAATAGTTTTAGATTTTACAACAAAGCTAAGCACATTTTACCTTTTGACAATAATACATGATCACAAATATTTAGAGTGTAAGAAAATAGAAGTTACAATTTTATTAAAAGTATTGGTACCAGTAAAACTAAAGGAGACGGTAAAAAAGAGTCAGGATGAACAGATTAGTAGTTTAGTAAAGAATCAATATATCAGAATGACATCAAGTATTTTTTCATCAATTTCATCATTAGTTAATGACACTGCTTCAAAATGTTGTGTACTAGATAATAGTAATCCAATTTGTAATACAGATACCAAATGATGGCTTGGAACTAAGTGCC
>JAECUM010072470.1:0-12531 GCA_016617855.1 Megalonaias nervosa | reverse complement strand
TCTCCATATTCGTCAGTATTCTCAAGTACTCCTTGTTTTAATTACTTCCATATGTAATGACAAGAGTGATACTGGCACTGGTTCAGCTGCACAGCCTTCATGGTACTGTCAAAGTAAGATGACAGATATAATTAAATCGTATGTTTTTACCTTCTGTAACTTTATGAAATATTTTGAGCTGGCCTTGATAACTGAGTCAGATAGGTAGAAAATATTCTTTATTTTAACAGCAATCGTCTTTTTTGACTACTACATACAGGTCAGAGAGTTGATGTGCTTAGAAATCACAGATTAATGCACAATACAGTGAATACTCAACACGTGACGCAGTCACAAGATAGAGAGGCCGCGAAGACATGTATATTCAGTCGCATTGCATGAAATGATATTGTCTTCGTAAGAAACCTACTATAACACTGAGGATCTCCTGGTATGTGACAGGATACATACATATTATTTCTGCACAAATTAATGATAAAATAGAAATACATTCTAATCTTTTTTTAAAATTTAATGAGCGTGCAGGTGTTCCAATATCAATTCATATTCACGAATAGCATCAGCAATATTGTTTTCAGTGGCATTTCGATCATACCATATCGACAGATCGCCAAGCAAACGCAATTTATTTCCGTGTCTTGACCGTGATTGTGTCGGAAAGGTTTCTCTAAAATAAATGTGGCTTTAAGGGCCCACATACTAATTCAGTTCCTAGAGAAAACCCATGGAATCACCATAATATTAAAAATTCAATTGCTTTCATTGTCTAAAATCTCAATACTAAGACTATATCTCACACGACAGAACCATACTTGAATCCCACTTATGACAAATTTCAGTTAATAGAATTTTGATTAAAACTTTGATTTTATAAAGCTGTTCAAACCTGTACATTAAATTTGCGTACAAATCTAACACGTGAAGCAGTCAACCTGTACACAGACAGGCCAATGAATAACATTTAAAACGTGTTGCTTGGATCTATGCAGTGTTATGTATATCTATACTGTGTGCATTTTCGTCCGTGATTGAGGGTTGTAAAAATGGAATTTTTGCCTACCTGACTTTTGTCATGTTTCTGTGAATGTGTGTGTGTGTGTGTGTGTGTGTGTGTGATTTGGATTTCTAACGTAGCTTTAACAATTTTTCAGTCGATGTCTGCAGTATGGCAGTTTATAGTGATGTCGAACACTGGGGCATCATGCCGCAGACATGTAGCATGATGTCCCACCCAGTCACATTATCCTGACACCAGGCCGACCAGTTCTAACGCTAACTTCTTAATGCTGAGCACCAAGCGAGGCAGCTGTTAGTACCATTTTTATAAGTCTTTGGTATGACTCGGCCGGGGATCGAACCCATGACCTCCCGCATCCGAGGCGGACGCTCTAACCACTAGGCCACCGGAGCGGTCTAGTCATGATTCTAAGAAGTAAGAAAGATGTTCACTAGAATTGGAGTTCAAGACCTGACCGTTTGTATCGGTTCGTTGGATTTTCCGTAGGAATTCTATGACCTGGCCAGTCCAGTGAAGTTTTATATAGAGGTTTGGCAAACAATTGTTAATTTCTGTTTCATAGCAGTTTTTGGGAATCTATAATCAGAGTTTGTAGTTGTGTTCAGATATAATTTGAGAGGAATTATTCATTTAAATTAATCATTGGAATTAAAAAGTACTTTATGACTTTTTTTTTACTAAACACTACTTTGGGATTATTGAGAAATTATTGAGAAATTATTCAAAGAAAGTCTAGATTATTTAATTGTGGTACATCAGGACGTTCGAGACTGTTGGAATTTATTCGGAACATTCTATACTTTTGGACTTATGATAGGACATTTTGGATTATTCGGAATTTAATTCACAATACTGAACGTGTCATTTATTTCCCACTTTGTTTTCTAGGCAAATCAATAGTTGTTGAATTTTATTTTTAAATTGTTGGTTTCACTTTTTTTCTGGTATATAGTTTAAGACCATAGAGTTGTGTATGAGTGTGTGTGATGTTGATTTTTGAACGTAGCATTAACAATTTTGGTCGTATCGCAGTGTGGCAGTTTATAGTGATGACTGGCAATGGGGCATCATGCGCCATAGAGTCGTAACAGCTGTATATATTACTGCGCAGCTTATAACATCGTCAGCTGGACGCCATGAGCTACATTGTTCCATTTTTAATCAATAATTAAGTATCACTGCATGGGTGGAATTCGATATATATATATATATATATATATATATATATATATATATATATATATATATACATATATATATATATATATATATACTATATATATATATATATATATATATATATATATATATATATATATTCCTACTCCTGGATGAGACAGTATTCATATGTTTTGTACAAGTCCTATACTTTGATACCCTTGGTGATAGGTGAAACATTATTTATATTTATTTCCATACGTTGATTCTTGTTTGATTACTTTCTTTCTGAAGATAAATGTTCCAGATTAGTTCCTCTTACAAATGATACAATTTTCTTCTATTCGTTGTTGAACTCGGTGTGCATCTGTGAAATACACTGTTGGACTTTATGCACACGAGAGTGTTGTCGGATTCATTCATAATTCAATTACATTATAAATTAGCATATTTATCACTTAATTGCTTTTAGTGTCTTCGTTAAATCCAACCCCGGCACTGCTTCATCCTCTTACACAATACTAATTACTCTCTTCTGCCTTGTCCCAAATACCAGCACATACTTGAAGCGAGACAATATATTATTTAATGTCACAGATCACTAAGCGGTAAATTAATGTGGTGAAGATGTGCTAGATTTTGGAGCTTTCGAAATGACATTTAAGTGTGCAAGCACAGAAAAACATAATAGCATTTAAAAGAGTAAACATGTATTTCAGCGACATTCACCGTCAAAATATGAGGTAACTATAAGCATATTTATTAGATTTTGTTCAGCCATTAATATGTTAAAGAACTACAGGTAGGATCAGTTGCAGAGTACTAAATTTAAAGATATCATCATGGATAATTATCTAGGGAAATGACACTTTGTTTTTCAAGTACATGCAACCTATTATGAGCCTAACCAATCAGCTACAGGTACATTGTGAAATCTGACCAATCAGCTACAGGTACAACGAGAACTCAGACCAATCAGCTACAGTTACAATGTGAACTCCGACCAATCAGCTACAGGTGCGTCTAAATGCGAAACTCTGATCCTAACATAGCCTAAACAATGATTTACATTTTGTTCATGTGGGACACGTAACTGTTTATTAAATCAAATTAAATAAAGTTAATTCAAATGATCTATTTGGACATGTGTGTATTTTTAAGAGTGTAAGTTACCAATTGTGAAGAAAAATCATTCATTTCAACGTGATATCAGCTTTTGTCACAATGCCGCACTTTGTAAATCAATCCATCATAGTCAATTGTCAGTCTATCATAGTCAATAGTCAGTGTATCACTGTCAATCAATGTATAAACCAAAGTCAACAACAAAACGGGATGCATTTCATGTTAGAATTATTACTATTACAGTTTTCCTAAATCGATGTTAATAAGACCAGAGGAAAGCATATTTGATCCGTTTGACATGCGTTACTTTTCAAATTTTTTTTAATTCTGTGATAGTTTGAATTGGCTGAGCAGACAGACAGAGAGGAATGAACTATAGAGTAGAATGGACTATAGAATAGAACGAACAATAGAGTGGAATGGGCTATATAGTGGAATGGACTATAGAGTGGAATGAACTATAGATTGGAATGGACTATAGAATTGAATGGACAATAGACTGGAATTGACTATAGAGTGGAATGGACTATAGAATGGAAAGGACTATAGAGTAGAATGGACTATAGAATGGAATGGACTATAGGGAAGAGTGGACTATAGCGTAGAATGGACTATATAATGGAATGGACTATAGAATGGAATGGACTATAGAGTGGAATGGACTATAGAGTAGAATGGACTATAGAACGAAATGGACTACAAAATGGAATGGACTTTAGAGCAGAATGGACTAAATAATGGAATGGACTACAGAGTAGAATGGACTATAGAGTTGAATGGACTATGGAATGGAATGGACTATAGAGTAGAATGTACTATAGAGTAAAATGGACTAAAGAATACTGAGCTCTCATTACGTACCATGTAACTTTTTCTACAAACAATTAGGGCAACTTAAATATGTGTTACTAACTTGTAAAAGCACATATGTTAGCCACCTGAACCCGTAACAGTGTAAAGGCTTAAAGGCACACTATCAACAAGAATAATGTTTTCATGTGTTTTAAATTTGCACTCTTACTTGAGGAAAAATTGAGAATTAGGCGGTGATAAGTGAGTAGAAATACTCAAAATGTCACCCTACTTTATGCTGCTATAACCTACATTACGAAAAACATTATATATACACAATTTAAATTTAAAATAACAACTTGTATTGAAATATGCACAAAGTGTAGGAATTTTCAGGCTCTTTGCTTTAGATGTAGGCTGAAACTGAGATATATAAAGATCATGTACCCACCTCCCACCTCCACCCACCCCCATCAACCACTAACAGGACTCGATGAAGAATTATTTTCATATATTTTGCGCATTTACTTTTCAGTGCTGAACTTTCCATTGTGTCCAAAATAAATCATATTAATCAGAAGTATATTCCTAGACAAACTTACACTAAAGTTCTTGTCATAGGTCATCTTTTAGAAAGTGTCATGGGTCACAGATTTCACTTCCGGGCACGCGGCAGTGCGTTATTATTAATTGCGCAATGTATCCAAAATAAACACAGACAATCACATCATAGTCATCATAATTTAAAGAATAAACGGTTTCCTTTAAATCAGTTCCATAATTGCACAACACTAAGCTATCGATCACCCCAAAAGAAGAGGGAAAATGTTTCAGAAATTGACAGGCACTATATTCATGTGAACTAACCTGAAAATATTGCTGTGATCTGCGATAATTTTGTTTTCTTCCATTCTAGACTGGTTACAATTTTGTGTAAGTTGTACAAGTGGTCCTTAAATCTTCATCATTTTAATTTAGGAGGCGCGGTGAATCAGTCGATAGAGTGCCTGACTGAAGACCGAAAGGGTACTGGCTCGAATCCTATCATCAGATGAGCCTGGGTTGGTTACCATGGTGTGTCAATGGCCTAGGCACATTACCCCTACTGCCTCTCCGCTAAATAATTATTTGAGTTGCTGTGCGGTAGAAACACCAAATAAAACAGTTATGATAATTTTACATCGGCTATCAACATTTAGAAACTAAACAACCAAATATTCATAAATCTACAGATTACTTGTCTATTATTTCAAAAACAGGTAATTTCTACGCACATTTCATACATTAGAGACAATACATCGCCTTTAAGATTTCGTCCCTTACCATGTTCACGAATGTTACAAATGAGTCAAAATAGTACTCACCATCATCAACACCAACACCA
Source organism: Megalonaias nervosa (assembly GCA_016617855.1). Taxonomy (NCBI): domain Eukaryota; kingdom Metazoa; phylum Mollusca; class Bivalvia; order Unionida; family Unionidae; genus Megalonaias; species Megalonaias nervosa. The sequence continues at coordinate 7,054 of JAECUM010072470.1, read as the reverse complement.
TCACCAACACCATCGCCAACACCACCACAAGCTCTGCATGAAATGATTCTTCCTCATAGCCTCACTTATTCATTTATCAGAAGTAGTTTGTTTAAAACAAAATGCAACTCTTGTAGGAATAATCTGGTGTGGTGCCATGCCATATAACATATAAATCATTTTCAGTTACGTTTCTCACACCATTTAACATTTGCTTAGTTAGTGGAGGTCCCGGGTGACAGAGTGGTCTAATGCGCTTGCCTTTACCGATCACTGTCATCTCACCTCTCTCCTTGTGGGTTCGAGTCTCGAGCTCGGCCAAGACGGGTATGTGAGAAATGCTTGCCAGTAGCTTCCTGTGGGTCGATGGTTCTTACTAGGGGTTTTCCCGGTTCTTCCTCCGCCTGCTATACTAGCCATCATGTATATCTTATCATGCGCTGAAAAATGGCTTTAAAGCCAGAAACAACAACAGCGTATTTAGTGCTTACACAAGTCTCTCTCTCTCTCTCTCTCTCTCTCTCTCTCTCTCTCTCTCTCTCTCTCTCTCTCTCTCTCTCTCTCTTCATCATGATGTAGGTGTTTGTCATATATTATTTAGAGCATGCCATCAAGGATAAATTTTGACACCACGCACGAACTATTATAATCTTTTCAACTGATTATACTGTATTCGATATCCTCTCTCTCTCTCTCTCTCTCTCTCACACACACACACACACACACACACACACACACACCTTGATTGTACTTGTTAAGTGCAGCATTTATCTGTACTTAGGTTCTCGGTTAAATCAGACCGCTCAGGTGGCCTAGTGGTTAGAGCGTCCGCCTGGGATGCGTGGGGTCGCGGGCTCGAACCCCGACCGAGTAGTAACAAAAACTTATAAAAATTGTACTAACTAGGCGCTCAGCATTAAGAAGTTAGTGTTAAGGCTGGTCGGCATGATGCCTCAGTGCTGCATATCATTATAAATTGCCACACTGCAGACATCGTAGCGATATGACTGATAAATTGTTAGCTACATTAAAAATCCATATCACACACACACACACACACACACACACACACACACACACACACATAATTATTAGCAACGCGTGACCCACATTACATGCTGCACGATTTAAAGATAAAATGGGAAAAGGAAACAACAACTACCACAACTGTTTGCTAAAAGGATACAATATATCTAAGTCGCCCCCAAAAGCTTCACAACATCGTCATTGTTAATGATATGGTTAATCATCACACACAACAATTTATTTATTTGATTGGTAACTATAAATCCCCGTTAAGAGAGGGTTGTTAAGTCGTTACTTACCATCCTTCCTGAATAATGTTATTTTTAAAACGTATTTGACCTAAATCTCCTTGGATGTAATATCGTAAATGGAGGAAAAATAATCAGGATCATTTGTTGACCAGTGATAACGTAAATCAATGGGGAAAGATGTATTGCATTTTTTTAAAAAAGAAGTCTTTATCAGATTTGGCAAGTTTGATTATGCGAGATGTATATTTTGATAGAAACATGCATTTGCTTGGCATGCCATGCCAATCTTGACCGTATTAGAAATTCTACTCAGAATATACCTGAAACACTGGAGCATTTTTCTGTAATGTTTTTTTTCTTCAAGTTTCTCCGTGGTTATTAGATATAACATCATATTAAGGATTAAACATTAAAGCTCTGATATCCTGTTTAAACGGGAATAAAATTAAACAGTCAGGTATAATGCTGGTCGTGATTTTCGCCTCTAAAAAAAATGAAACTGTACGTTTCCACAGGTAAATTATTACCTTATATACTCACTTATAAGTCAAATTCAATTGAAAACTGCACAGACCAAGATCTGCTGTCCTATAGTGTGCATGCAGATCCGGATCAATGCAGTTTATTAGGAGTAATCAGTAGAATACAACACACAAACCCTGATCTGCAGGCACATTAACTGATTGTAGAGCAATGTCTCTGTTGTTTGCAATTGGACTCAAGTTATAACGGCGTATATACCGTAGTTTATGGTATATTTTCCTTGTTCATGGAGCAATAATATTTAGCTACACCCTTCTCGAATTGAGATTCCCCTAGATACAACAACCAACGGTGTAAACCAGCCTAAACATTGAATATACAAAACAGAAATCAAGTTGCACCTTAAATCACTTTCAGTTTTTTGCAACCATTTTTAATTCATATTTCATTTCAGGATACGTGCATCAGTCACGCATTTACAGGTGATTCACAAAATTAAAGATTACGCCCATTTGATCTCATATTGGCATTACTCACATCGAGGATCTGCATAATAGAATTTAAATTAACCGTGCATAATCTGCTGTGTGAAAACATTTATCGGAGCTCGGGGGAGTTGGTACCCGAGGGGAGAGTTCGAGTTCAAGGGTTCAAAGTCCCTTTCGAGTGATCAAGAAACAACTTTCATTTAGCAAGCCGTGTGTGATCATTATCCTTATATGACATCTACATATATACTTGAAGTACAGCTGTTCTCAAACGTCGCGTCTAATTCCGATGTTTAAGTGCAGCTGACTTCGCAAAAATGTACACGTCAAACCAGCCCAAACCGGACCGGTTGTGTAAACTACTGCTTTTAACAGGTTCCTCAACCGTCTGATATCGAAATCAATTCCAGGAACAGTGTGAGAACTACATTCATTTATTAAGATCACAAAAACATATTTTGCCTAAGAACTGTAAGCGCATATCCTGCTAATTTAGTCGTGTAACACGACAGCCAAAGCAGCCTCAGTATCAAAACACTCGAGAGCAACGTCACGCCGTCACATAACCTGGTCATACAGCTGTTTTACTGTGCGGATAGAGAAGCTTGGAAACCATGTTGAATAACAGGTGCTCGACGCAAAATTCGCGAAATTCGCACGTTTCGGAACCCGTAACTTCAGTTTGGTGCAAAGTAGATAAGTCAATGATGGCTTGATGAATAGAAAAATATCTAAGGAGTAAAACAAGCCATAGAATATGGTCATGTGCCTTTAAAGACCGAAATAGCAGAAGGAAATCGAGTCATGGGTGGAACGAAATATTGGGAAGTTACTGACCTTGTCTCTTATATAGTATGATAGAGAGGGTCGGGTCATGGATGGGGGTAATCTGAGGTATTTCTGTCACTCTGCATGATATTTTTCCTTCAGATTATTGTTTTTTGTTTTTTTTCTCAACATCAAGCTCGCGTCGAGCACCTGTGGTTGAATATAGCGTTTGTGTAAACTTATCGAGGTTGACTGTGATGCTTAACTAATTGACCCTAAACATTACAGATTATTTACTCTTTTGTCTTTTGTGAAGACTGCATTACATAGACACAAACAGTAAATGGAAAAGTTTAAAATTTGTTAACGTTATTTATCTCCACTATATTCAACTCATGTTTTTTCACCGTGCTTTGGCTCTGTTACGTCATGTATTTTCAAGCACGATTACTCCTGTAAGGATTATATAAGATTTGTTTCGTGTAAACGAGCAAAGGCACGGGGACGGAGTTCGAAGTCGATGAAAAACTGGTTATGGCAGAACGCGTGTGGTCGTTAATATGAAATTACCATTAAAAAAGACGAATGAATATTTTTTACGAATGGTCTACAGGCAAATTTTGAAGGTGAGGATGTTCTGACTGAACCCATTTTTAAATACTAGTATTGAGAAATGTGGTCATTTAATGTAAATAGGAATCACCGTCCGTCCATGTAAAATAAAACAGGTTATTCGAAACACAAATAAAAAAAAACAAACCAAGTACTTAAGTGTAATATATGAGTCTGTGGTTTGAGTACAGCTGGCATCACAAAACTGCATGTGTGAAAACACTCGGTCCCCTCCCCCCCCCCACTATGTTTCAGTTTTTATTTAAGATATACATGTTTGTATTGTGAGGACGAGTTCAAGTCATTCTTAGTGATGTCAATGTGGATCCTGTGCGACGACTCATATGCAATCTGCATCACCAACAGTACCTTTGTCAACATTCTTAAATTTTAAATTGAGATGTAACTTTGTCTTGCTACTATAATGTATTCATCTGTATTGATCTGTACAGGCGAATGAATTGTAGCCATAACGAGAACAATCGCCCATCGTATTGTGGAAGTTGTTCACAATAAAATGTTCAGTGCAATCCTAAATTATTGTTTATTATAATTCGCTGATGAAATGTAAACACAGATTAGACATTAAGCAAAAGGTTTATTGAGTTATTTCGACCAGGAAGTTTTGACATGAAGAATTCTAAATAATTGTTAATGTTTATCGTATCTTAATAAGGAAGTTTTGTAGAGACATGTAAGTTGGCAGCTGTACGTATTTTTGGCAGGCACACACACTCTGATTCTCACAGACATTAATATGCAACTTTCCATTAATAAAATATGCGCTTATAGGTTGGGTAGATGACTGTTTTTGTTTGGTTGTTTTAAATTTGTTTGTAAATGGTTTCAAAATACTGTTAATGACTTCGTAAAAATGTGTTAGTAGCAAAGTAGCTTGAGTCTGATCGAGGTATCTTGTGTATTTACGGATAGTGTTACAATTAAAAAAAAGTGTATCTACGTCGTATGGATTACAACAACTGCGTTTTCTCAACACGGAAGAGAAGTGATAACAACTCAGGAAGTGCATCTAATAAAGCTTTAACCTCGCTGGAGATAATTTTGAAACATTTTGCAATTTGCCGTTGTTTCTATGTTGTTGAATTTAAACAGCTACAGAAATTACATTGCATTACACGGTTTGATTTCCATTCTAGTGATTGTTGTTATGTAGTATTATATATTATATATAGATTTCTCATAGCACCTGTCCCCATACCATTTAATAATAAAAGTCTGAATCGTATCATCTATTATTCAAGGTGTGTGTGTCGTTTCGGGCTACACCTCCAGCTGGGCATTTAAATACAACAGGCATCAATTTCACCAGCATTGCTCTGAAGTCATGCCTGATTTAAAACTAGAATCAAGCGATTTGACTGGCTGAAATTTAACTGACTTACTAACTGACCAATCAAATGTCTTAAGTTTATTTTGGTGAATCTGAGTCCTGATAATTCAATGTTAAGTTCGACTTAAATTTCATCAATCAGATAGCTTGATTCTAAATTTAAATTTAAGTCTAGACTTAAGCTCTGTTGGGGAAGTTCAAGTCTGGTAGCATATTTCTTATCACCAACCCCATGTGACACATGAACATAAGTATCAACCTAGTCTTACTGTAAGTTAGTGGACACGAACGTGTTAGTGGGTAATTTCACCCTTGGCCAGCAGAGCCAACGCTAATTTCAGCCATTTGTTCTAGTAAGTCTTATTTTTAATGATCAAATCCAAACGGTATATGTGAGAATCTACAGTCACCTGTCTCATGATAATTCTGTTTCATAATTTCCGACTGAGACGGTGTTGGATAATCAAATACGCATCCACTGTCTCCATTTTAAAACTTCCTGATCAATATAATGCACGAGTTTCTGACTTACGTCTCTAGTACTTCATAGCGGGAACTACAAATTAGATAATCGACCGTGACAGCAAATTTGCAAATGTTCTGCAAGGTTAAATATTAACAGAAATCAATAATGAAATGTCGTCTGCATTGTTGTTGTTTAGGTGGAGTTTTTCAAAATCGACAACCTAAAATAAACTTTTCTCAATGTAATACGAAGAATATTCACTATTTCTGAAAATTTCCTTCCCCAAATTTGAATGAATAACATAACAACCGTTGTTTCCATTTATTACAAATGCGTCAAGACGCATTAGTCGTATTGATACGTTCGATCTTGACACTCCATGTTTATGACACAAACTAGAATTCGAAGTTCGCATATGATTTTTAGACGATGCCATGCGGGTCTGTTTTAACTAAAGGTTATATGTGTTGTTTTTATTGTTGTTCTGGTTGATGTGCATATATAATCTATATTTCTTTTAACAAGATATGGCTCCATTAAAATTTTTACATCTATGTGGTCTCGAACCCACGACTATCGGATTGACACGATTTAGGGAGAAAATGCTACTTATCTTCCATTACGACAATGTTTGCTGCCGCTTCTTCTCCTTCCTATCTTTCTTTTTCATCTTCGCCAAAAGCAAACGATCCTTTGTCGTCGAGTCCAACTGCGAATGAATATGAAAGAAAGGCATATGGCCGTTCCTTTGTCGTCGATTAAAAGTGTGTATGAATATAAAAAGGGCACATGGGTGTTCCATTGTCTTCGAGTCCAAGTGTGTATGAATATAAAAAGGGCACATGGGTGTTCCATTGTCTTCGAGTCCAAGTGTGTATGAATATAAAAAGGGCACATGGGTGTTCCATTGTCTTCGAGTCCAAGTGTGTATGAATATAAAAAGGGCACATGGGTGTTCCATTGTCTTCGAGTCCAAGTGTGTATGAATATAAAAAGGGCACATGGGCGTTCCATTGTCTTCGAGTCCAAGTGTGTATGAATATAAAAAGGGCACATGGGCGTTCCATTGTCTTCGAGTCCAAGTGTGTATGAATATAAAAAGGGCACATGGGCGTTCCATTGTCTTCGAGTCCAAGTGTGTATGAATATAAAAAGGGCACATGGGCGTTCCATTGTCTTCGAGTCCAAGTGTGTATGAATATAAAAAGGGCACATGGGCGTTCCATTGTCTTCGAGTCCAAGTGTGTATGAATATAAAAAGGGCACATGGGCGTTCCATTGTCTTCGAGTCCAAGTGTGTATGAATATAAAAAGGGCACATGGGCGTTCCATTGTCTTCGAGTCCAAGTGTGTATGAATATAAAAAGGGCACATGGGCGTTCCATTGTCTTCGAGTCCAAGTGTGTATGAATATAAAAAGGGCACATGGGCGTTCCATTGTCTTCGAGTCCAAGTGTGTATGAATATAAAAAGGGCACATGGGCGTTCCATTGTCTTCGAGTCCAAGTGTGTATGAATATAAAAAGGGCACATGGGCGTTCCTTTGTCTACGAGTCCAAGTGTGTATGAATATAAAAAGGGCACATGGGCGTTCCTTTGTCTACGAGTCCAAGTGTGTATGAATATAAAA
>JAECUM010072469.1:0-11537 GCA_016617855.1 Megalonaias nervosa | reverse complement strand
GTACAAAATCTGTTGGACGTAGGTAAATCCCCCGTTTATGTATGTGCCTTCCTTTAGGATAAGTTTATGTATGTGCCGTCTCTTAGGATAAGTTTATGTGTTGTGGTGTCCAAAAATAAACAGCAGGGTGATCTGAGCTCGTGACCTTGTGACCTCACTGAAGGGTACCCACATAGGGACATTCAGAAAGAATGTTCGCCGGACAAAAAAAGTCTTATAAGGTGCCTGTGGACCATGAGACAGGTCTTTACACTGAAAAAATAAAGCCCTCTGAGTTCCTAAAGTTTCGGTTTCGGATATTTAGGAATTCGCCTGGGGGATATATGCTTTGAGTCCTGAAATAGACAGCCCTCTGAGTTTCTAAAGTTTCGTTTCGTTTAGGAATATGTCTATTGAAAGGGACTCTTAGGACCTTATGAGCTTTACCGGCAGAAGGGACCCCAGTGGAATGGTAGACCGAACGTCACCGCTGCTGTTTATTTTTGACTTTTAGCTTTAGAAATATCATTATCAAATAAAACATCAACCATATTGTCAATAAATGTCTGACCAACCTCTTATTCGTTCGTCATTTTCAGTTGCGAATAACCATACTGACCCATATTTTGGTGATATATGATATCCAACCTTTTTAATACAGTCGCTTATTATTTTAGGTTTTATGCCAGTATAGCATGAGGCTGATTTTATTGAATCAAATCTCTTACAAAATTTGTTTGTTAGATCAAATCCAACATGTCTTATTGATGATGGATAATAACCCATATTATATAATATTTCATTGTTTAATATAAAATTTTATCTAAATTCATAAGGTACATAAATATTATTTTACCGGGGGGGGGGGCGGTATCTGATCTAGAATTCGCACTTGGTTTAGGATCAGCCTATTACTATACTGAAAAAAAATATATATTTTATCACTAAAAAAGTTAATCCAGCAGGTCCTTAGAGTTCTGGTCCAGAATCCGCATTTGGTTTAAGATCAGCCTCTTAGTTTGCTACTAACTGGACTACATATAAAGATAAATGGACTTCATTTACAGATAAATAGACTGGACATAATGACAAATGAACTGCATATAATTAAAGTCAACAATATAAGAGAGTCATGACGTTCCATAGTAATGCGATAATGCCACGTGATACGAATATATCCGTGCCCTTCAAAACCGTAATGTAAAGGTATGGTACGATTCATTGTTCCCTGGAGTGGAAATCCCGCTGAGGTCAGATGCGCCATTTTACAGTAACAAACATCTCACTTCACTAAACTTTGATCTAGACTGCAGTGCTTCTTTCAGTTTGCCATCTTTTGGGCGGTAAGTTTCAAGTCTTTTCCTCATTTTGACGTAAAACAATGCACTGATATGTTTCAAACCTAGTTTTTGGCAAATTTGAACCGTCACTAGTCTTTGCGGTACCAAATTACATGTTAATGCAGATGCAGAACCGCGAAAGCATTGTATATTCTTTGCTTGCAGCTGTTGAGCTAGTTTGGATGACGGTTTTTTGATACAGTATTAAGGAATAGAAAATTTAATTATAGAATGATTTTGATCCTACATGGATTGTTTTGAGAAATTGTGTGATAATTTATGCCTAAGTATTTGTGTGCGTTGCCCTTTGAAAGGTCGTGAACAATCTGTTCTTATACATGTATTAATGATGACAGTTTTTGGCAGCGTATAACTGCAAATTGCATGTGCTTGGCTGGGCACAGCTTGGACATATGTTTGTGAATTTATGTGCGAAGTGAGATCTGAATAAGTTCCCATTTTTTTTTGTAGGGGCTGGTATGGTTAAGTTTACTATCAGTCTTTGAATAGTTAGACATCAGTAGACAGTATGTGTTACAAACTAAACTAATATATACATTTATTCATGTATTTCATACATGGTCCTCTCTCTCTCTCTCTCTCTCTCTTTCTCTGTACCTCACGCATTATGCTGATTTCACTGATGTCTGAGTTCGAAATATGAGCCCAATAACTGGAATAAATTACACAGAAATGGGCGTAATGCAAATCAAATCTGGAACCCAAAATGCGGCCGATCTCAGATAGAATTAATATATTACTTTATTTAATCTAATCCCATGGATACATTTACAAGATGGCATGATGTTTAATCTTTAATTTAATCCCATGGATACATTCACAAGATGGCATGATGTTTAACCTTTATTTAATCTAATCCCATGGATACATTCACAAGATGGCATGATGTTTAACTTTTATTTAATCTAATCCCATGGATACATTCACAAGATGGCATGATATTTAATCTTTATGTAATAAAATCCCATGGATACATTCACAAGATGGCCCATGTTTAATCTCCAGCATAGAACTACTACATCGCTTTCCTACAACAGAGTCATACCGGGAAATCTACCTTATATCGTCTTGTTTTCACATTTCGTACAGGATAAATACAACGGATATACTTCACATTTACATTTTGTGCTATGCATTGAACAATTTCATTGACTTTTAATACAAAATGTCACTGCAAAAATGATGCATGACTTGAAAACAGAGGAAGTGGAATGAATATTTGCTCTGAATAGAATCCCTTCCCGGGTATTGGTTCAGTTCTTATTTGTATACGCATGCGTGCCATTTACCAAACTTTGTGGATGGCTTGTACTGTGGGGGATAAAGAATCTTATCGAGTTAGGGTTAAAATATCAATGTCACTTTGACAGAAAGAAGAAAAAAATGGTTTTTGCACAGTAACTATAACTCTCCACCATCTGCGGTTACAAAACTGTCAGTGTCATTTTGGTTCAGAAGAACCTAAATTTAGATTTCAGGCTCAAATACTCAAACATCAAGGTCACTGTGAATGAAAGATGGTAACGGTTTCTGCATAAAAAGCATAGTTGTCCAGCACCTACAGTTACCAAGTCGTGTTGATGGCTTGCACTTGGGATAATGGGATAGGTTAAAACCTAATAGATTTTGAGGTAAAATGGTCAAAGGTCAAATGTCAGCGTCACTTACTGAAAAAAGAAGAATGGTGTTCGCACAATAACGCTAGCTGTCCACCATTTACAGATGACGAAGTTTTTGAGCAGCTTGCACTTGAGATTAATTAGAACCCTATTAATATTGGGGCAAAAGGTCAAAGGTCAAAATCACTGCCTGAAAGAATAAATGTTTTCCACAAAATAATATTAGTTCTACATCAATGCCTGGACAAGAATTGTACATGGGGTAAAGAAAATGTTTTCGATTTTGGGATCCATGTCACTATGACAAGAAGAAAGAAGATTCTGCACAGAAAGTTACTTTATTTTCAAAGAGGATAATTAAATATAGGGCGGGCGTGTAATGTTTTGTTCTTGATACTCTTGCTGAATATATTTTTGACAAACCAATGGAGTGAAATCCAGTGCAGTACTAAAATGGTACGTGTTTAAAATTCCCTTCCCCATTCTGTTTCGCAAACAACGCGCATCTTATTCAGCACAGCTACCTGGTGCAATAAAAATGGATGAAATTGTCTAAAGCAAGTGGTGAGTTGTTCAAGTTAAGTTTACTCGTTGCATTTATCCCAAAATAGTGTGAAGGCAAAGTCTATAAGGGAAAATTTGCCAGTATGTCTCAAAGGTTGGGAAGCAAAGATGGCGGCGGTTCGTCCTCGTCTAGAAGCAATTAAAAGAGAACGTTCTCTTATTTTATGAGCATTAAATGAATATGCTAAATAAATGGAAACACCTCCAAACATATATTCGATCCAATTAGCTCAGTACAAAGTATGGTTGCGTCGTTAGTTATGTTTTGAGAGTTGCCATGATAAATCTAGTTACGAAATCACGAGATTTCACCCAGTCTATCTCCCATACAGTCGATAACCGTATCGAAGTTTGAAACTGATAAAAACAAATATTGCGCAGAACAGCGATGTAAAAACGATATAATAAATAGTGCAGATGAAGTCAGATAATACAGATGTAAGAGGAACCAGTTACTCCATTAATCTACATGTACGGCGTTTAACTGCAGTTGATAAGGTTGTCAGAATTACACAACTTACTCCGCGAATCTACATGTACCATATTTTCACTACAATTTATAACGCTGTCAGATTTGTGTAGCCTACAGTGCGAATCTACATGTACATAATACTGTCACATTTGCGCAGTCTACTCCGGAAACTTACAACTTTTCACCAAGGCTAGATAAGCTATTACCGATTCGTTTCGTACAAGTTTATCGAGATGCTTTTTTGATACTGCAAAGACGCATATTTTTAACTATGAAATCAAATTGTATCCAGAATTAATAGAGACTTACTAACATTTATCTAAACTTGGAGTCACTTTCAACCAGTGCCAACTAGTTGCATCACCGAATGACTAAGTAACGTCAGTTTACGTGCCGTGCTTTCACGCGTTTATCTAATTCCGTGAAAGGTGAGTTTAATGAATCGCTATCATTGTTTAAGATTCTTTATTTCTAAACCCTGTATGTGTGTAAATTTTACATTTCTTTCTATATATATATATATATAGAGAGAGAGAGAGAGAGAGAGAGAGAGAGAGAGAGAGAGATTGGACGTGATGATGTGCCTACTGCAAATTACTTTGCCAGAAATTATGACGTCATTCACACGCCAAACTAACGGCATAATTTGGACGATATATTCTATGCAATATCGAGGATGACTGGGACAATCTGTACAAGATGGTACAGCGTGACCGTACAAGATAGCATCAATGTACTTCAAGTGAAAAAGTTGTTGTTTTGGAATTTAACGCCATTTGTCAGGACAAGGTAGGCTATACATGACGACCAGTATAACTGGTGGAGAAAGAACCCTTGCAAGCCACGGTAAGAGCCACCGACCCACGGTAAGCTACTGGCAGCTTTCTCGCGTGCATTGGCCTTAGACTCGAACCCAAGCGGACAGGGGTGAAATGACAGTGATCAGTAAAGGCGGGCGCTTTGGACCACTCGGCCACCTTGAATCCACGGAAGTAAAAGAAGTCATTAACGGCTTAAAGAAATCCAAAGCACACGGCCATGGTCGAATTGTTTTAGAACATTTGATCTATAGCAGTGATTACCTTTGCTGACAACTTTATTTACTCAGCTTATTGATTAATCTTACCTGTTGATTGTCTTATAAAGTGTTACCGATACCACTGTGCAACGGGAATTGAAACCAAACAACTCCTTTGAAAGTTGCAGACCTGTTACTTTACTGCATGATATGATTTACGCACGTTAGGTCACGTGTTTAGACGACAATAATTGTAACATTCATAATTCTGAGTAACATGTACATCAAACGTAGCAATTAGCACGATATAACGTATACGTGGGTTCGCATGTTTTTATTACTTTCTCGATACCAAAAATAAGGGTTTCTATGTGTGGGACAAAGGGTTACTTTTTAAGTTATTTGCGTTGGAAACTACGGCAAAATCTCGTTTTATATTTCTGATTATGTATGTAAATTACAAAACAAAATCATTGTCAATGGGTACTTTTCTTAATAAGCACTTGTCTGACTGGTTCTCAAATTTGGCCAAGGGGTGAGACAAGGAGGCATTTTTAACCTTCATGTATACAATATTTATAAATGAATTAATGTATTTGAGGAAAGGATTGGATCGATAAACTCGACATTTCAGTTTTAGCTGACAATTGTTCACTTATTTCTATTTATCCTAGTGATGTGCGAAAGCTAATTGATATTGCATACGCCTACAGCAACAAATAGCGGTTTAAGCTTAGTGTTAAAAGTCGTTCGCTGTTATCTTTGATCCGAATACAAGTTTTATGTCGGTATGAAATTGTACGATTCCGGGACTGGCAGAGTCGGCCCACTAAAGTTCTTGGCCCATAACGAAATCGGATTACATAAATCGGCCCATTACTCGGCCCAAATAGACCACCACCAGAATGGGCCGACCTTGCCTAAATTAAATTTGTGTACACCAAATCTGTAATGGACCGAGATTCACAATCACTTTTCCAGCGCATGTAAGATCATGCACGGCATTTAGCACGTTTTCAAATTGGCCATTAAAATAAGCCTAAATTGATTGGAGAAAACCTAGATTTTTTTTTTTTTTTCACAGGTTATGTGTGATTCGTAATGATGTAAAACGTATGTTTTATGTTAGGTTATTTCACTTCACTATGGGCGGATGCAAGTCATTTTACGGGCTATTTTCATACGTATCTGTTAGGTTAAACAAATCCTTGTAAGACGGAAAATAGTTTTGACAATAGACTTTGGAGAGATAGTCTGTCCAATGAAACTGATTTGACAGATTTCTCTTCAATACATAAATAACTGAGACCTGCCTCGGTGTGGTAGTTAGCTAAGTGATACTTTCATCGCTTGCCATCCTGTGTCATCTCAGTCCATTCTGTGTCTAACAATGCACCTCTGCTATATGGCGATTAGTATCCATCTGATTAAAATCAGATCTCCACTGTCCTAGGGGAAGATCTCACAGGACCACTAAAGGGTCATCTTCTGGTGACCTTTGAGTTAGCCAATTGGAATGAAGCTGAATCTACCAGAAATCTGAGAGTGAATCAAATTGTTCGGCACACAATGATGCTTTTCAGTTATACTGCTGTCTCCCAATTGGCTGATAAAATTAGCGATTATGGTAATAACATGGATTACTATAACATGACCTCTAAGCGGTCGCAGCGAGATCTTCACGTTGGACAGTGGAGATCTGATTTTAATCAGATTACAGTTATCATTTACTATCCAGTTTTGAATATTATTCCTACGCCGATCAGCTCTGATGTCACGTCTGTATAATAACAGTAGCAAATTAGTTCCAAACAGGTGGCCTCATTACATTATTTTCATTACTCGTAAAGGTCAGTTTACTGTATCTCTTGATTGCAATTTAAACTAATCACAATTCTTAATTAAGAAATGCGTCAACGTATTAATGCTAAGAATAAAATTGCCTATGCTTATGGGAGCACTTCCGAGATGTAGACTTTTACTACAAGTGTACAACACGGCAGCAGGTCTGTAGTAATTCTCTGAGTAGAATGACACAACTGTCCTTATTCTTCCCTTGTTATCCTCAGCTTTTTCAGCTATATCCTCGTCGCCATTGTAATGTTTGTGTTTTGTAATGAGAGAGGAAAAGACCTGTTTCTACAAACACGTGTTTATTCCACAGCAAACAAATTATAACTGACTTGCTTGTCAGACCTACATCTAGCACCCTATCTGTCAGCCTTATCTCAGATCTTTAAGATGCTGATTTAGCAGTGGGAAAGTCTATACCACCGTTGCTTCCAGAACACTACAACGACATTAAAAATATTTTCAATGAATTCTTTGTAAACATTGCCTCTAAAATTGCAGGATATAGATTAGACTTTAATTATTCAGAACTAGAAACTTCTTGTTGCTCAAAACTTCCAAATGATACTAAATTTAAAATTACCTAAAACACATGGATGATTTTAAATCTACTAGATTTGAAATGGATTTCATGAGTCAGCTCCATCTGCCATTGCTGTTGATAGTATTACCTTTCTGTGTAATCACAGTTCAAGAGCAGGTCAATTTCCCCAATCTTGGAAAACTGCCAAAGTAACATCACTACATAAAGCTGATCACAGCAAGCTGTAGACAAGTACAGATGAATATGAATTCTCCCATCCCTTTGCAGATTAAGTCCATTTATAAATTATCTCAATAATTATGATCTACTTCATGAAAATCAATCTGGCTTTTGAAAAGATCATTCTTGTGAAACTGCACTTACCTCTAAGACTGACAGGTGGATGAAGGCCTCAGATGAAGGAGACAGTAATGACTGATTTTTAAAAGACTTTCAACCTATTAGAGTATGAATTTATTGTTGAGAAGCTAAAAATCTATCAGTGTAGTGAAGATACTGTTAAGTGATTTGCATCCTTGTTGAGGGGTCTAAGGCAGATCACTAGCATTTCATCTCCTTCTCCTGGGTTCAAGTCCTAGGCTCAGCCAACATGGGTATATAAAAAAGGTTGCCAGAAGCTTCCTGTGGGTTGGTAGTTCTTCCCAGGCTCTTCTTCCACCAAATGTACTGGCCACCATGTGCTGAAAAAAGGTGTTAAAGCCATAACAACAACAACAATGACAACAACATCCTACTTGAGCAATAGGTTTCAGTAGGTAACATTAAATGGACACTTATATGAAAATGACACACTAAGTTTTGGAGTACTGCAGGTTATAGCTTCGGGCCCTTGTTATTTGTTCTGTTCATAAATGACCTACCAGTGGAGATACAGTCTTATTGACTGACATGTATGGTGATGACACTCCCTTGTCTGATGATCAAAGCAATCATGCAGAAGTTCAGGAAAAAATATCAAAACAGACTTCAAATATGGTGCAAAAGAAAATGGTACGATCCTCAGTACAGACAAAACAAAAGTCTTGCTGATAATTACATTGCAGAAAGGAGCATGATTACAAACTGATATGCTGCATGTTCTCCATTGATAACACTGATCTGAAAATGACTTGTTTGGATAATATCTTTGGTACATATTTGTTGACAGTAACTTGCAATGGTCTCATGATACAAATTATATTTCAAAGAAAATAAACTCTGACCTCTGGCACCTTAAGACAATCATCGCCTTCATTCCATTACAGTACATTAAGAAAAACTAATTCAACTACATCTAGGTTACTGTAACATAATTTTGGGGAATCTGTTACAAATATTAAAAAAATCTCCAGACTCCAGGAAAGTGCATGCCATGGAAAATAATTCTTGATCAACAAATATATAATAATCTACCCCCTTTATTTGAACACAGTTTTCTAGCAAAGAGAATCGACTCTACCCCCTTTACCTGAACACTGTATTCCAGCAAAAAGAGAATCGACTCGACCTCCTTTACCTGAACACTGTATTCCAGCAAAAAGAGAATTGACTGGACCGTCTTTACCTGAACACTGTATTCCAGCAAAAAGAGAATCGACTGGACCCCCTTTACCTGAACACTGTATTCCAGCAAAAAGAGAATCGACTGGATCCCCTTTACCTGAACACTGTATTCCAGCAAAAAGAGAATCGACTGGACCCCCTTTACCTGAACACTGTATTTCAGCAAAAAGAGAATCGACTCAACCCCCTTTACCTGAACACTGTATTCCAGCAAAAAGAGAATCGACTGGACCCCCTTTACCTGAACACTGTATTCCAGCAAAAAGAGAATCGACTGGACCCCCTTTACCTGAACACTGTATTCCAGCAAAAAGAGAATCGACTGGACCCCCTTTACCTGAACACTGTATTCCAGCAAAAAGAGAATCGACTGGACCCCCTTTACCTGAACACTGTATTTCAGCAAAAAGAGAATCGACTCAACCCCCTTTACCTGAACACTGTATTCCAGCAAAAAGAGAATCAACTGGACCCCCTTTTCCTGAACACTGTCTTCTAGCAAAATGAAAATCGACTCAACCCCCTTTACCTGAACACTGTCTTCCAGCAAATGAGAATCGACTCAACCCCCTTTACCTGAACACTGTATTCCAGCAAAAAGAGAATCCACTCAACCCCCTTTACCTGAACACTGAATTTCAGCAAAAAGCGAATCGACTCAACCCCCTTTACCTGAACACTGTATTCCAGCAAAAAGAGAATCCACTCAACCCTTTTTACCTGAACACTGTTTTCCAGCAAAAAGAGAACCCACTCAACCCCCTTTACCTGAACACTGTATTCCAGCAAAAAAGAGAATCCACTCAACCCCCTTTACCTGAACACTGTATTCCAGCAAAAAGAGAATCCACTCAACCCTTTTTAGCTGAACACTGTTTTCCAGCAAAAAGAATTTACTCTTCCTCCAAAGCTAAGATCATTAAAAGGTCAGAATTTCAAAGTACCCAATTCAAAAAATGAGCTGTTCAAAAATAAGTTTACATTTTCAGATGCTTTTGTTCAGTATAAAACATGATATTAATCAGCTCCAGGTATGAATGAAATCACTTTAAAAATAAATAGGATGTACTTATTAAAGTACAAACTACACCATCAGCCTCTTTTTTCTTCATTTTCATTGCTGCAGAAATGTTACATTTATTTACAGTGTTGTTATATACTGTGTGTAGCCTAGTGGTTAGAGCATCCGCCTTGGATGCAGGAGGTCATGGGTTCGAACTCTGGCCAAGTCATACCAAAGACTTCTTAAAATGGTATTAACAGCTGTCTCACTTGGCACTGAGCATTAAGAGGTTAGTGTTAGGACTGGTCAGCCTGGTGTCAGGATAATATGACTGGGTGGGACATGAGGCTACATGTCTGTGGCATGATGCCCTAGTGCTAGACATCACTATAAACTGGCACAATGCAGACAGCGTAGTGATATTTCTGAAAAATTTTTAAAGCTACATTAAAAATCAAAATCACACATATACTCTGTGTGTGTGTGTGTGTGTGTGTTTGTGCTTTTCTGCTTTGTTAGAAAAATATTTTTTTGAATATTGTGCTGAGGGTACAATAATTTTGTATATACTGTCATGCTGGGTAGTATTGTATCCATGGACAAAGGTTTGTATCAGTCTCTCTTGATATGCAGCCAGTTAGCTAATATAATATTTCTGATTAATTTCATTTATCCAAGAAGCTGCTGTCTGCAACATTGAGGAATAAAACTTGACCATGAAGTCAACTGACCATGAAGTCAACTGTGGAACCAGTGTTTGTTTCAGTTTCACACCATTATGCAAACTAAGGCTCTCATACCAGTCTTGTGTTGTAGGATTCATCTTTAAGCATTCATTTATTTTCCAGTGGAGAAAGAAGAATAATGAGGGCCTGTGTCTGCTTCTTAGTTGTTTTTGTCCTGATGCGTGTCTGTGCAGCAAGAATAGATATCACAAAAGGTGAGATATTGTTAATTATTTCTTTTATTATGATGTTTTGTTTATTTGTTATTCATTTATTTGGTTTTTTTTTAAAAATTATTCTCATTTTGAGTTGATTTGAATAAGATTTTAATGCACTATCTAAATTCATTGTTAAATATTAGCAAATTTATTTTCTTAATGATGTAAACAGTAGAAAACTAGTTTAAGTTGGTCCTTCTTGATAGACTACTTGGTGTTTTGGTACATAGTAACCTCTCATGGACTGAACATATAAAACATGAATAAAAACTTGATTAAAGATTATGGCTTCTCAGTAAGTTAAGACATTTTCTCCCGGAAAGGCACATAAAACAATGCTATTTAGATTACTGTAATACAATATGGATTAATTCAAATGATAAAAAACATAAGCAGAACTAGCACATCTTCAAATAGGTGCATTTGGGCTATATCAATCCCAACTGAAAGCAGGGAAAGTATTATTTATTAAGGACGGAATCTAGTTGAGAAAAGTTAAGGATATTCAATTATATATCCAGTCACTATTCCAGTATAGGCTGCCTGATAATACTCCCCACCTGTATATATATATATATATATATATATATATATATATATATATATATATATATACAGTCACTATTCCAGTATAGGCTGCC
>JAECUM010072467.1:0-11250 GCA_016617855.1 Megalonaias nervosa | reverse complement strand
TATATATATATTTATATATTTAATATAAAAAATAAATATTAGCTCCCATGACTTTTTTTTTTTGTCAGGGAGCTGTTTTGTGTGTGATATTATGGTTATGAAATATATACAGATGGTTTATGATTTTGGACGGCACAAACATAAACTTATCCGAATGATATATGATTGTATGGTTCAGATGGTTTATGATTTTGGACTGCACAAATATAAATTTATCCTAATGATATATGATTCTATGAACATGAAATATATACAAATGGTGATGACGGGGGAATCTTGTCTACGTCCAACAGATTTTGTACACTCTCCCCCCATACAAAACCCGGGGAGTGTAAAAGGTACACCCCTCAAGGGTGTATGATAGGAGAGTGTATTTTGTCTGTTGTGGATATCGAGGAAATTCTCCGGGTTTCCCCAATTAAATAAGCATCAGTCGCCAAATGCAAGATAATATCTTTAGCATTTTTTGAGACTCGAACACACGAGAGTCTGTAGAGCTTCGATCTACGTCCAACCGTCTTACCATTTCGGCCATCGTTCTCTTATCAATAATACAGTTAAATTTAAGTATATTTATAATATTTACGCTGTCTCACAGAACTTATATTACTAATAGAATGTAGAACTGTACTTCAGGTTTTCAAAATTCATAAAATAATTTGCGTGTATAAGTTATAGTTCGTTAAGGTAACAGACAGACGGACTAATACGCTATACACAACTGGATTTATACAGGTAACGTAGTAAGGGAAATAATCGCTCAATTTACTCCGCAGAGAGATAGCCGAGTTATCTCGCTTCATTATATATACAATTGCTTTAATCATAGAAAATTGATTATTATTCATGTATTTACTCATCAGATTATTTTTTTGCCCCCCCCCCCGATTAAATAATCAGACGTTCTATGAGCGTATATACAAATTAATATTAAGAGATTCTTGTCTTAGATCCAAAATGTTTCCTGCCTGGTCAGTGAGTTTGAAATTTATTCTTGTCAGAAATGGATTATGAACTCGCAGGTATACGGGGTTAATTGGTTCTGATACAATTAACGAACCTGGAGGGACCAACGGACTAAAACTGAATAATATGTACCCTTGCTGAGCTTGGCTAGATTTAGAAAGATCTACCTGATAGCTACCTTCAATAACATCGCATACCAGATTGATTGCAATTGTTGTTGTTATGTTTACAATGTCCGGCGATATATGTCTACCGGCACCAAAGGGATTGTTATTGTATTTTAGTATAACCGGTGGTGGGGCTATTGTTCTCCACGATTCAATTACTCCCGGATAATATTCTTCAATAAGATCATTTAATGATTTCTTCATTTCAGCGTTATTTAGATCTGGTATAATAAATGTTTGTGATTGTTCTTCTGTTATTTTATAATAATCAAGAAATAATTGCTTACCTAATGATGTTATTGAAACGTTTATAATACTTCGATTGGCTATGTATAAATCGAATAGGATACCATTTAAGTGTTTTATTGACTCGATTATTTGCTGCTTTACGTTATCGTTGTAATGTTGTGATAATGAAGTAAGTAAATTTCTTAGATTATTAAACGTTTTATCGTATTCAGGTTTAAGAGTATCTAAAAGTTCTTTAAAAAGTTCTTCATCAGGAATAGGTTGACTCCCCTCTTTGATAAGAATAAATACTGTTCTAAATATCTTGAGGATCCTTTTACCGTCAAAATCGGTAAAGTAATGATCATTGTCGTTTGGATCATGAAATCCAAATATATATTTCCATGGATCTTTATTTCGATATTCTGGATCTTTAATAAATTTTTCTTCACTCGTTTTAAACTCATCTTTAGTTGGTTCTGAAACTCCATTATAAACCGGTGCGACTTCAGGCCATCCTAACACGGATCTAATCGAACTCTGATAAATATCTACGAGATAATCAGGAGAATTTATTTCAATCGCCGCTGATAATGTTGGTTCATGAACAGTAATCGCTATTTTAGATTCTTTTCCTGTAATAGATTTAATTCTGCGTTGAAATTCATCATTAATCTGTTCTATTTGATAACTGCCCGTTGAAATTCCAACAACTTACCAATCAGGTGTTCCATCTGGTTTATTTTTATTCGCAAATACCAGTGAATTATTTGGTTGTTGTCCACCAAACGGTTTTGATCTAATATTAGGCCAACTATAATAAACTCGTAATTGCGCTAATGCTATTTCCTTTGCTGGAATTGCAGTTGGAAAATTAACGCTAAATTCAGGATTGGTTGAACTTAATGATATCATAGCAGTTTTTGACGGCGTTGTATTAGCTACGATCTGCTGAAGTAATTGCGACTCTGACATCATTATTATCGTTATTATTTAATTCTCCATCTTTCCGTCACTAGCGATTATGAATGCTTCATCGTAGGTTTTCATTATCGTTACGAACTCCTCATCGGATATTTTACCATCACTGAGATACGCTGAAATATACGAGCATAATTTAGTGTATGCGGTTGTTGCTGTGTGCAATTTCATTATATACTCATTTAGTTTATCATTCGTACACGTAGATATTTTCTTAGCGATAATACTGAAAATACCTGCGCATGTTGTTGCCGTTGAAACTATAATTGTTACAACTGCAGGCGCTGTCATCGTTATTGTTGATAGTAATAATCCAGTTCCAGCAATAACAGCAGAAACCGAGTATACCATTATATCAATAACGACCATACGACGACGATATTTTTTTACCTTTATCGTGTAATCGTCGATGATATTTTTTTAGTTTAGTTTGACACTCACATACTTGAGTGTATCTGTGACGTTGAACGTCGATAAATGATTCTTGATTCATTATACTTATTTAAATAACTAATTCGGGAGTTTCAGCTACGAACTCAATACACCACCAATAATCTGCTGTGGTTAACTTTTTATCATCCGCTATCAGCATAAACGTTTCTTCAGTATCTTTGTTTAACACTATAGACACAATTCCAGAAAATCATCGGTTGAATGACGCCATGGAAATGTGGTAAATATACTGAATTTTGCACTACTAAATACAGATAATCTGTATACACCAGTAACCTCTGCAGTGTGTTTAAAAGTGTTATTTTCCTGCGACCATGTTGCCTTTCCTGATGCGACTGTGTACACAATATTAATGATCTGCTTGTGAGGAATTTTAACGAGATTAGTTTTTTGAATAATATTAGGAATACCACTAATGATATCGTTGAGTCTTGCGTTAATGTCAGCAAGATTAATAATAACATTTGGTGGAGTTCCAAAAAAGTCATTAATAGATCTGTGTACATTTCTACGAAAATTTAGAAATGTTTGTACGTGATTAAAATATTCAGTTCTAAATGTAGCAATTCCATCATTGATAGTCGTTAATGAAGTAGTTATTGGAATTTCCTTATCGTCGACGTATTTCTTCGTTGCAGCGTCGAAATCTGTTTCTGGTGTTCGGAGATTATTAATACCATTATTATTCATGTCGAGAAATGCACGCATTATACCACCACGCACTGACACGTACTTGGATTCTTGATCATCGACGTATTTTTTTGTTGCTGCGTCTGTATTTGCGATTGGATCTCCAAGATACGTAATTTTTCTTCCTGACATAATAATGTCACCGGTAAATACATCACCAGTTTTCTTAACATAATCGTTAACCGACTTATCGGATTCCTGTATTTTACCTTGATCAGTAAAAGTAACGATATTATTAACAACCGCGTTGGGAATTCGTACAAGTACATCTGGTAGTTGTATGTTACTCGTTTTTAATCGTCCTTGTTTGTCCTGGAAAACGACGACTTCATTTTGATCCACACTTGTGATATTTAATAAATCATCGATTTCATTTCTGAGCTGATCAAGAGTTGCATATTTAGATAAATCGACCTTCTGAGCTCTACCTGAGGATCTTCCATAAATATCTACCATTATATTTACTGATATCTGTTTAAGTATTATGACGTAGTGTAGTGAACGCGTGTACGACTTTATGAGGCGGTGCTGTTGATTTTGATACATCATCAAGCATAGCGAGGGTTTCACGACCGCATATTGGAGGATCAGTTATTTTTTGTGTTGGTAGCGTTGAATACCAGATTGGAGTAGTATTATTGCTAACGTAATGAAGAAATTCTTTTGGTGGTGCTAATTCATACGAATCGAAATAAATAATTCCACGTGGATCAATTGCATATGCGACCCAGTGCGTGCCTGGGCCAGAATTTTTATCGAGATTAATAATACCGGTTTCATGTTGCATTGCAACGGTAGGTAATTGATCACGCATAAAAACACCTCTGACATTTTTTATTTTTAATTGCTTAGCAGCATTAAGTAAATCAAAATTGGACATGGGTGTTATTAGCAAACTGTCCCGGGAAGTCTTAAACCCCTTCCGTACCATGAAGGCGGGGTCCCTGGCAATCTTAGACCCCGACCGTATGCTGGGCCTGATAATCTTAGACGGCCCGGCTGTGGTACGTTTGGTGCTCTTAGACGTCTTCCGTGTTGTTTTGCCCGTGATCTTTTTTTTTTGAACTTTCTGCGTGTATAATTCCTTGACCCGTTGCTTTCTTTAACGCCATTCCAGCAGCTGTTCCAACAGCACCTAGCGCAGCTGCCTTTGCAACAGCTGGTGCTGCAGCTGCTATTAATGCTGGTATTGCTGCGAGAAGCGGAAATATACCACCCGTTTTAGCAATATCTTTGATAGCGCCCGCAGAAAGATTAAGTTTGACGCCTTTATTTGATTTTTTAGCGTCGTTGAAGTTTTTAAACTGACGCTCGGTCAACGATAGTTTATTTGCACCGGTCATTTGTTCTCGCTTTAGCGATATTTTTATTCCACAATTATTTTTTTGATGCTGATTGCAGCCTTTTAATCTGACCAGGAGTCAGACTCACACTAACGTGATGATATGACATTATAATTATTATGAACGATCTAATTACATGTTTTCTACTGGAGCATCAATAACTCTCATTCGTCCACCAACACCTTCGAGTAACATCGATTTATCGCTGAGTATAACAGCAATTGCTCTGTAATTAGCGATATTTACAATGTTTCTATTAACGCGAGCTCGAAAATGAATATCTACAACAGATTGTCTGGTTAAATCTAAATGTTCTAGTGAAAAGTAATAAATCGGATACAGCGTTGTAAAATCTAGCTGCGATATTTGTAAACCAGTATCAATATTTTGATCACGTCCCATGAATGTCATTAATCGATGATATGCACGTGCTACATGATTATTTTCAAAATTCAGTAATATATCCTCGGATGGTTCTTGATGTCCATTAATCCTTAATGAAACCTCAGTAACACCAAGATTGTCAAATATCATTAAACTTTTTATTTGATTGTTTACACGTGTATTATCTTGAAGCGCAATAAATATGTGTCGTGGTGCAGAAACACCCTGCTGAGAAGCTATTTGCCATGTGAATAGACCATTAATTGCACTCTGAACAACATCTGTGGCCATCGTTAACCATGATAACGTTGATTTACCGCCTTGACTCATAAAAGATAACAACCGGTCATCTTCGGATATTGACGGAGTCATCACTGGCATCCACAAGGAAAGTTTTGTCAGTGTTACTTTACCTGCATCAACTGCATCAGGTCTCCATAATGCATCATTATCGGTGGCTTTTCTAACAAGTACAACTGTGTGTTTGGCTCCAAAAATGACTTTTCTGACATTTCTGCAGAATCCAAATATGTGTGACAGTGGAATTGCACATGAAAACTTTCTATCTTTCAACATTTTTTTACGTGATGCAAATCCTAAGTTAAAATTTGCGTTCATTGATATTACTGCGGGAGTTTCTGCGTCTCCTGCAGCATTTCTTACATTACCTGTAGTTACATTTTTATGATCCGGGTGATCTGAAGTGTCCTTTACAAACATCATTGATGGACCAGCTGATCTTGAATAATCGTCGCTGTATCTTGCAAGACCTAATATCGTTGTGGCAACATCAACGTCTTTCTGGATTGATTCAATATTTTTTCCGTCGATCATGTACGTAGCGCTATCAAATAACGCCATAATACCATTATTAACAAAACCAAAAGTAACATTATTATCGTATTCAGTATCATCATGTTTATAAATTTTACCTTCTACCTCAATAAATGCTTCAGCGGGTAGGAAATATCTACTTGTATCCTGAACCTGTAGTTCAATTCGTCCACGCTGATTTGGAATTCGTGCGTCGTAAGAATAATACTGATAATCGCGCACAGACTCATCTTTAAGAACTGGTGCGTCCATGTCAAACGCGGGGTCAGATATGCGCTTAAACATCTTTATTATTATCGTCTTCGTCTAACTCGAAGACCACTTCCTGCTATATTTTTTTCCTTTTCCGACATCGGGATATCAGCTAACTCCGCTAGTTTTTGATTAGCTGCTTGATTTATTATTTTACTTACACTTGCGGGCATCACTTCAGTGCTAGGTAATTTCACAGGTTGAGGTCGGGTCGGTCTGCGTATTAATCGTGATAGCCTATCTTTAATTGCTGAAAATGCTTTGCTAGCGAGATTACCAACAGCGCCTATACCTTTTTCACGAACAACATCAATAGCTTTCATTCCTAACTGCTTTGCAATCGGTATTGCTTTTGGGGCTATCCTTCTAAACAGACCTTGAATAACATCACCTAATCCATCTCCGTAGGTTGCTCTGTATACAGGTAATCGAGAGTTTATTACCCTGACCATGGTAGGTCCACGTTGAGTACCATGCACGATCATTTTATTATTAACTGTTTTTATCACTAATTGTATCTAATCACTGTAATAATCGTCGGTGATTTCATTAACAAGGGATCGATACACATTAATATCCATGATGCCGCCACTAAATAATCGTTTGCAAATATCAGCTGCTTCATTAATGATTTCTGATGAATTATTACCAGCTCGTTTTCCTCCGATGAGAATTTCTAGTCGATCAACATCAGCAAGGACATTATTGGGACAAGTAATAAGACCACTTCCTAGACCACTTCCAGTTGCGCCAGGGCGTCTTGAAATTCTTCTTCTTTCTCTTCACTTGGTTTCGGTGGTTTCTTTCTTTTACTTGGTTTCGGTGGTGTTCTTAGTGATTCTGGATAATCACGAAGTGATTGCTCAAATGATTTTGGTGCTTTTCGTTGTTCTCGTATTAGTTTTATTATTTCTCGTCGTTCTTGTTCTAGTTCTTTTCGTTCTTGTTCTAGTTGTTGTTGTCGTTGTAGCTCTTGTTGTTGTCGTTGTAGCTCTCGTTCCTGTAGTTGTTGTTGTGGTGGTTGTAGCTCTTGTTGTTGTCGTTGTAGCTCTTGTTGTTGTGGTGGTGGTAATTCAAATTGTGGTGGTGGTGATAATCGTTTACCTCGTTCAACCTCTTCTACATATTTATTTAAAGACTCACCAAAATTATTAAAATCCTTAATATCTTCACTAGATCTGATTTCTGGAATACCAGTAGCGACGCGATATACATCTCTGATCCAATTGGCAGAGCTTAATGATTTAATATATTCTGGTTTTACATATTTTTTTCTTTCATAATATCCATACGCGGCAATATCAAATAATTGGGTTGGATCCCTGATAGCAGCAATACCTTCAGGCGTGAATTTATCTATTATATTAGTTCTTGGTCTTTTAGGCGCTGGTTGTGGTGGTTGTGGTTGTGGTGGTTGTGGTTGTGGTGGTGGTTGAGCAGCTTGAATACGACCAGCAATATCAGCAGGTAATGTTTCAAGAGCTCGTTGTGTTGCCTCAGTTGCTGTAACAATTTTCTTCGTTGGTTCGACAATCGGTTTAAATAATTTTTCTGTACCTTCTGTAAATTCCACCTGAGACTCCTGACGCGATTGTAGTTGCTGCTTAACAGAATCACGAACAGGTAGATATTTTTTAATTGCCTCTAGTCGCTCTCGAGCTAATTTAGCTGAGTGTGGTTCTCCAATACTCATTATTGATAATATCTATAATGGCTGTTTAATTCATAGCAGCAGTAGAGCTGCTGAACGACCAGTGTAGTGACCAGATTGTGAAAAAATCAGAAAAAATCTGGTCAATTAAAGAAGTTTTTATTATTAAGACAAAAACTTTAATGTCTCAAGCAAAAACTTTAATGTCTCAGGCAAGTGGTCTGTTCAGCTCTACTGCTGCTCAAAGTGAAACTTGGCAACCACTACAACTCGACTGGGCATTTGGTCGATATAGAATGCACATGTAAGGAACAATACTGGACATTCAGTAGTAGTAGTCGGGTTCGAGGCACCCTGGTCAATAATCTTAAGTGACCCTACTTTGCCACAAGGAGCACTTTTTTATGCCAGTTGCCAACCTTCATCCTCCCTCAAAATGTACATTTTATGTAGGCTTGCCCCTATTACACTATATTGTGGTTAAACACCATGAACATCTCAACTTAAGAGAAGAAAAAAAATGTTCCAATCTTCATACCTTTGGCCTGCTCCCGGAAGCAAATGTTTCCCCGCCCACTTTACCCCGCCACTGTGGATATTGCAGTTGAAATGTCAAAGAGAGTGCGGCATAAATGAAAAGCTCTAACCTTCCCATTTCAATCTTATAAAAACTAGTTAGCCATAAGCTCATCAGACGCTCTCAAGTTTTCGCGATAACATTTACTATAGTAAATATTCCCTAACTATTTGCTATTCCCTAACTATTTGCAAGTATAATATAATTTAATAATAATAATAATATTATTATTATTATTATTATTATTGTTATTATTATTATTATTATTATTATTATTATTATTATTATTATTATTACTGTTGTTGTTGTTGTTGCTGCTGCTGTTAATGTTGTTATTATTGTTTTGTTCATTACTTCCCAACGCCATTCTCTTGACTTGTTTCCTTAATGCCTCCATGCATAACTTTATATGGGGATGGAGTGTGTGTGTGTGTGTGTGTGTGTGTGTGTGTGTGTGTGTGTGTGTGTGTGTGTGTGTGTGTGTGTGTGTGTGTGTGTGTGTGTGTGTGTGTGGCTCGGAGAAAGATAGTGGTTATCTCGTGTTGAAATACCAAAGCTCCGGAACGAACGGGCCTGCAGGGAACAAGGGGGTCCTATGGATCCTTAGGCAGGCTGTGATCGTTGATCATCAGACAGCGGTGGGACTGAACATACCTGGTGGTTGTCAGCTGGATGCCACAAAGTATCTCCCACTGTCAAAGAACCACCATCATTATCGATATTCGAGCAGAAATACCATCATTATCGATATTTGAGCGAACACCGTCATTAACATGGAATCAGGGTCATCATCATCATTTACCTGTACACCACCATCATCAATCATTGTCATTATTCATTTGATAATCACCATTATCATTATTTGAAAATTATTATTATTATTATTATTATTATTATTATTTATTTGAAAATCATCATTATATTTGTTGCTATGAATATAATTTTCATTATTCGCTTGAAAACCATTATCATTATTTCGAAATCATTCTCGTTATTTTAAAACCGTTATCATTATTTGAAAACCATCATTATTGATATTTGAGTGAAAGTCGTCAGGACCATTGAGTGATTACTCATTATGTTTGTTTAATTTCCAATCGGTGATCATCTATGTTGATAGAATCATCAATCAATCGTATTTAATTAATGTTCATTCATTGCTGTTGTTTGTTCGATTGAAATTAATGCTATGATTCGTTCCAGTTAGGAAAAATGTAATTTTTTTATATCACTGAAACACAGTGCGCATCATTGTGTTAAAAAATCCATTCTTAGATTTTATGCGCACGAGTTTGATGTCAAAATTTAATATTTTTCAATGTAAATAAAGCATCTTTTTCACGTAATCGCTGTGATTGTCTTCACTATAATCTGATCCCTATACGGTTCATCCTGTTAGAGTGGACGTGTTTAATATACCAGCCTAACCCTAAAAACCACAATAAGACTAAGCTCAGTCAATATTACAGAAAATGATCATAACATAGAAGTTATCTTCACCATCCCCTCTGCACAAATTTTATATTCTGTTTTACTTAGGTCTAGATCGCAGACTTAACATTTTAAATTTTATTGTTCAAACGCATGTGCAAAATATCAAATATAGGCGTATAGGTCACAATTGCAATCGCTACCATTTTAAAATAGTTTGTCAATTGATCTCGCATTAAACATTAAAACAGTTTAATGATCAGTTTATTCATAAATATTAATAGCTAATCGTGGTCATGTGGAATTCCCTCTACATGAAATATATATTTTAATTGAAACTATTTTATGGCTTACATCGGGATGTGAGTAAACAATGGCAGGATTTGAGCTCAAAGTCAAGGACTTGGCATCAGGTCTGATGCATCTGACTACAGCTATGACACAGATACGTGTTTCTATTCATAAAACTGCCAACGGTTTCCCTACCATCTCACAACAAAATGAGCTGTTAAATTTAACCCACCCACCCGGCCCTTCGATGATTCGAAGATTCTTTGTCTATGCTATCAATGCTTTCATTTAATCAGACATGTACCAACGCAACGATAAGAATACATCTGTATAATGTCATGACGTATTATTTATGTTTAGTATGATCTGAGCAGCTACTATCATTAAAAGACTCCATTCGCTTGGGACACGTGTATACGGAGCGTACTAACTGCAAGCCAATTTTTTAGTCCAAATAAATAACAAAGAAACGCTTGTAACAAATGATTCAAACGAAAACAATGTATGCAACAAAAACAATTTAGGGAAAAGAAAGAATAAAGGCATGAAGAACCTGTATCTGTCACCAAGTTTGTAATACAAATATTGTTGGAACAAATGATAAATTACACAGATGAACTTACTTGAAGGCTAGTGCATGAATAGTTGTAATACAAATATTGTTGGAACAAATGATAAATTTCACAGATAAACTTACTTGAAGGCTAGTGCATGAATAGTTGTAATACAAATATTGTTGGAACAAATGATAAATTTCACAGATAAACTTACTTGAAGGCTAGTGCATGAATAGTTGTAATACAAATATTGTTGGAACAAATGATAAATTTCACAGATAAACTTACTTGAAGGCTAGTGCATGAATAGTTGTAATACAAATATTGTTGGAACAAATGATAAATTTCACAGATAAACTTACTTGAAGGCTAGTGCATGAATAGTTGTAATACAAATATTGTTGGAACAAATGATAAATTTCACAGATAAACTTACTTGAAGGCT
>JAECUM010072465.1:0-15807 GCA_016617855.1 Megalonaias nervosa | reverse complement strand
CTACTATCCACACCAACAAACGAGAATGCATAAAACACACACACATATACTATCCACACCAACGGACGCGAATGCATAAAACACACCACATATACTATCCATACCAACGCACTCGAATGCATAAATCACACACATATATACTATCCACACCAACAAACGAGAACGCATAAAACACACCACATATACTATCCACACCAACGGACGCGAATGCATAAAATACACACTCTACTATCCACACAAACGAAGGAAGAGAAGAAAAAACACCCATATATACTATCCACACCAACGTACGAGAATGCGTAAATCATACACATATATACTATCCACACCATCGAACGAGAATGCCTAAATCACACACATGTATACTATCCACACCAACGGACGCGAACGCATAAAATACACACTCTACTATCCACACAAACGAAGGAAGAGAAGAAAAAACACCCATATATACTATCCACACCAATGAATGAGAACGTATAAAACACACACATACACTATCCACACCAACGAACGAGAATGCATAAAACATACCATATGTACTATCCAGACCAACGAACGAGAATACATTAAACATACCTCATATACTATCCACACCAACGGACGCGAATGTATAAAATACACACTCTATTATCCACACAAACGAAGGAAGAGAAGAAAAAAACACCCATGTATACTATCCACACCAACGAACTCGAATGCATAAATCACACCCATATATACTATCCACACCAATGGACGCGAATGCATAAAATACACACATCTACTATCCACACAAACGAAGGAAGAGAAGAAAGAACACCCATATATACTATCCACACCAACATGTTTTAGCTAGAACAGTATTTGTCTACTTGGGACCTGAGACTGGATTGGGATACGAAGTACAGAGTTTCAGTTGTGGTCTGAAGTTGCTCATGGATCGATGTATCTACAAAGATTCAGCTATTCTGGAACATACTCAATGGGCTCCACACTGTCCTTACCTTTCTATGGCATTTCCACCCATCACACTACGGTTCAGGTATGACGGTACCTTAGAGAAGGTAGTACCGATGTCCAAGAAGAAAAAAAGGAAGACTTCCAAAACTGGTCATAAAACAGGAACGATGTACAAGCTCGAGACTTCATTACGACTAGTATAAAAAGGGACAACGTCCAAGACCAATAGTTGATTGTGACTACCATTGCCAAGCGAGAAAAATGAATCCTTTCAAACATCAAGTATCAAGCAAGAGCAAACTCGAGTGCGATGCTGTGCCTTGCGATGGTAGGGATGCCGCACGCTATGACCTTAGTGATTCAGTACCACATCATCATGGGAACTTTGCTATAACTACTACTACCATACCTACCATGGAAAGTGATGCTGTGCGTGTCAAAAATGACGGATGCGAAAGCGATGCCACTCGTTATCGCACACCTTTTCACTTTACTGGTTTTCATGGTGAATGTCATCCTTATGAAACCATTCGGCTACCACCCTACGGATATCATGTAAAACTGAGCAAACTCCTACATATTTCACCGTTCCCTCATCGAAATGAACCTGTGAAAGACGAATATTCGTTCCCTGTGCGTTTGCCTGAATACTGCGACTATAAAAGTCGATTCCAAACCTTCCGAGGAAAATGGCCAAAATATATAGGAGGACCTACCACCGATGAATTAGCTAGAACTGGATTTATCTACTTGGGCGACGGGGATAAAGTCAAGTGCTTCAGTTGTGGTGTGTCACTTCACGAGTGGGAGAAGATAGATTGCGTTTACCAGGAACATGCTCGATGGTCTCCAGATTGTCACTACCTACCTTTAGTGGGACCTCGTCATTGAAGTGGGTCTACCATGTCGTGTAAGAAACCAGCTACAGGGTTAGGAGTCAAACGTTGGACAACCCCTAGACAAGTATTTAAACCCGATGTAAAAAATAATCTTCAAAGATTACCAAACGAATTCCAAGAGAAGATCTACAAGGACATTTGGCATGGACTTGCCAGAGCCAAATCTCAATTAGTGACTGTAGAACGTTTGTGTCGAGAAATTCACAAGAGGAAATTGACCAAAGTCAACAAGCAAGTCCGATTTCTCTGGATCAAGGGTGTCGTTCGTTCTACTATTTCGCTTTAGACCATTTACATTTGAAGATTTTATTGACATTCTTGACCGTTTCCTGGAATGGCAGTGGTCAGAAATTACTCACTACGTTCATTACTTTCGCTCTAGGAAAAGTGTTTGACTGACATGGTTATGGATACTTTACAAGAGAATATTTGTGGTTTGCCTGTGGAATTGAGAGAACGCATTTACCGTGAGTTCGTCAAAATACAAGTGAAACGCAAAGAACTATTGCATCCGTTACGTCACCGATGTTTGAACCACTGGTACCTAAATGCTATAAGAAGACTGATTCTGATGAAAGTGTTCCAGTGGTCAGACATTGATGAATTACGTGAAATTCATAATTTTTTGGATACCACTCATTCAACTTACAAGGTGATATTAGGACACCGAATTTCAACGGACGAGTTAGAGGATTACAACAAATATTTACAAGAACAATTCTTTCTAGTTCAAGAGGAAACTTCTGTGCGACGTGTGATGTGTAAGTTAGTGACTAAACGTTTTTGGTACGGTACTAAAATAAAATCGAAGCTATTCAAAAAGTACATTTATTACCTGACACCAAAGAGGGTATAAAAACGGACTACCATGCCACGACCTTTATCATTCGTGATACAACAGATTCCGAGGAAGGAAATCAATGACACTATTCAAACGGTAGAGGATTACGATCGTCTATTACGAGAACTGTGTCCATTGAATTGGGGTGGACGTGTAGTGTGTGTCTTAGTGACTTGCTTTCTGGGATTTCGTTTACCACCCGATTCCTTGTGGACTCTTTACGAACAGTACCTACTAGTTCATAAAACATAAAACTGGTCTCTTTAAATGTACATGAGACTCTCATTCTGCCCAAAGCTTTGCGCTTTCATCTTAATACTTCTCAACCTCTACGGGAAAACAAGATTCGTCAACTTTTAGGCACTGAAGATGTGTACGATGACGTGTTTGTAGCTTGTGACTTACACCCTCACTAGAAAGATGTACGTGACTGGAAAAGTTGGGGTTTTGAGGCTTGGACAAAAGAAGTGGCACACTATGCCAAAGATTTGTAATCCTAAAAAATTAAAACGTTCCGTGAAAAAAGTAACTTTTAAACCAGTGTTAGTGATAGTGCCAGAAGAAGAAGAAGAAGTCGTGACCGAGGAAAGCCACTCTCTTCAGGACAGGACCATGATCGACATCCCTGAAAGGCCATTCCGGGAGGACTGTTGTGTGATTGTGCCAAGGAGTGTAGAGACTCTCAGAACATTACACAGTACCCCTACGATTTCACCTCTTAATCATCACAAATGTTGTACAGAGACTTGTTTATATTTCACTTTGATCGTTCTGATGTGTCTTTTCTTTATGTACGTAACCATTTGGCTTTTATGTATTTTTGTCTTTCGTGTTGTTCACCATTAAAGACGACAATAAACGTGTCCTGAAAAAGGTATAAAAACTCTTGTCTTGTCTGTCTTCGTGTCAAAAGTGACATTTCTTACACTACTATGGCTACCTCTGCTGTTTCTGCTTTCCTCTACTGTCAAAGTCATTGACGAACACGTAGATCGGACTAGTTGGGAGGCCTTGTATCTTCGCCATCCCTTTAACATGCTCATTGCCGGACCGAGCGGTTCAGGCAAAACCGAATTTGTCAAACGTTTGATCGAACATAAACATCATTTGATCGATAGTCCCCCTCAACGCATCGTGTGGTGTTACAAAGAGTGGCAATCGGCTTACAGCCTTCTGCGAGAAAGTCAAGGCGATTCCATCGTCTTTGTGGAAGGCATTCCTGGCGAGGATGACGGGATCGTGTCTGACCCTAGTCCAGCTCATTTGGTTATTTTTGACGACATGTTAGGAGAATACGAAGAAGAAATTAAACTGTGGTTTACGCGCAAAGGGCATCATCGTAATTCCAGTGTCATTTACATCACTCAAAATTTGTTTCAACAAGGTAAAGCCTATCGTACCATCAGTCTCAATGCTCATTACGTGGTGTTGTTTAAAAGGCCTAGAGATAAATCGCAAGTACAAGTCTTAGCCGAACAGTTAGGGACGCCTTGGCTGACAAATGCGTACGACGATGCCACTCAAACCCCACACGCTTATTTACTCGTGGATTTAAAACCCACCACTCCCGATTATTTGCGATTTCGTACCCATCTGTTTCACCACTGGTGCCAAGACGGAGGGCCTGTCGTGTACACGTCCCATTTGTCGACTTAATCACTATCACCAAAAAAACAAATCTATAAAAACCTCGGTCACTTTGACTCTGTCTCACACATCGTCAACATGACGTCCCTTCAGTCTCATCTTCGCATTAAATTGATTCGTGCCTTGTACGGTATCAGTCGCGAAAACAATCCACAAATACGTGCTCGTGTCTTAGAAGTTAGTCTCAAAGAAGTCTTACGATGGTTTACGGTGACGGCACGTCAATTACTGCAAGGCATCATTCAGATTCCACATCAAACCAAACGTTTTTCTGAGAGAAGCAAAGGCGACTTGACGCAGCTAGCCGATCCTCGCATCGACACTCAAACCAAAAAGCAAATCATTTTGAAACCTGGAGGTAGCGGTTCTCTAGGAGGTGTCATCATTCGTTCCCTCTTAAAATGGGATCCTAATGCTCCCAAAGTCGTCCCCAAGACAAAAGCCACGCCCAAACGTACCCAGAAGATAAAGAAAAATAGCAACGATGTCAAGACCAGGTCACAGCCTTAGAAAAAGAAAAAGAAAAGTCCACAGAAAACAGCTTCTACTCGCAAGAGAGTGTCTCCAAAAACTTCTCCTCCAGCGGTGACACCCTCTTCCTCTTTAGCGGCTGTGGCCGCTGCTCACAAAGTACCTGCTCCCAAAATCAAAGTCCAAGAGAGAACGGGTGTGTTACAGAGTTTACTGGATTTGTCCAAGCAAGAACTGTCCCGATTTAGTCCGTTGCGAACTCCTCCACGACGTGTGTTGCCTGTCATCAAGTTGATACGATGTAAAGACAATCAGTGGCGACGCATTCCAGTATAAAATAAGACCCGAGGCAAACCATACGGATCAGTGTTTTTGTGCTGCTGCACGTCCAAAGATGTCCCCTCCAAGAAGTGTACACCGTTACCATCGTCGTTCTTCTTCGGTCCAAAAAGGAAAAGGAAAACGAAAAAGACAGTCACGTCATCCTAAAAAGCGCTTAGTCAAACATCGGCG
The DNA here is from genome assembly GCA_016617855.1 of Megalonaias nervosa. Lineage (NCBI taxonomy): Eukaryota > Metazoa > Mollusca > Bivalvia > Unionida > Unionidae > Megalonaias > Megalonaias nervosa. The sequence goes on along the minus strand of JAECUM010072465.1, from coordinate 10,494 downwards.
ACACCCTCTGAAAAGACACACTCGTCCAAAGAAAAGGAGAAGCCACCAAAAGGGAGGTTTCTTTGGCCCTTTCCTTGAATTCGATAAGATAGCCGATAATTTTGTCACAAGGGTAAAGGACAGGCTCCAAAAAAAAAAATAAGATAAAAAGACGCATGTCGAGCCATGGATGTCAGTGTATTTTTTGTGCACCAAAAGATGTTCCCTCATCGTCGTTCTCCTGCCCAGAAAGGAAAAAGAAAAAGACAGTCTCGTCATGCGAAAAAACGCTTAGCCAAACATCGACGTCACCCCCAGAAAAGACACACTCGTCCAAAGAAAAAGAGGAGCCGCCAAAGAGGAGGATTCTTTGGCGATTTTGGAAAACACATCGTTACCTTTATGACGAAGCGATAGTCCCCAAAAAAGGATAAAAGGCTGTGTGACAAGTCATCGACGTTAGTGTATTTTTGGTGTGTGTCCCGGAATCAACAAACAAAGATGTCACCCAAAAAAAGACATCCTTCTTCTATTCCCAAAGGAAAGAAAAGGAAGGGACTGCCTCCTCGTTTAGTCAAACATTGGGACATGTTGTCTGTCCTGTCCAAAGCTCCTCCACCCATGCGAAAACAACTCATTCAAACTGCCTCCAAAGACGTCATCGATACGGTGAGCGAATGTTGTCTGAACGTCTTGAAAGGCACAATAATTTTGACTAAACATCAGAAAAATTGCTTAGCCAAACATCGACACGTTCTTCGCCAAATGGTCCAAAAGAAAATACCCATTCGTCAAAAGAAAAACATGTTGGTGCAACGCGGAGGATTTTTACCCCTGTTAGGACTTGTTACCAATGTAGAGAATCCTATACTGAGTGCAAAGGGACATATTATACCCGCCCTAATTCCAAGATAAAAGACCAAGAAGATAAAAGGAGGACACTGGAGTCAAAAGATCTCAGACGTGATCCTCGAAATCTGATGGAAGGACGAAAACTAGCTTTAGTCCCTTACAAACGATGGATGGAATACCATCGTTGGCAAGAACAACGAATCCCACATTTGCCTCCCAATCCTCATTTGACCGAGATGTCCCAGTTACAACACGAAATGCAATCGTTGATGGATCGCAATGATTTGTCAGAAACGGAAAAATCGCAACGGTACGGTCAATTGTTGCAACGACTACAACTCTTTCACCAGAAAGCTTTAGACGAAACAGCTCAACCCTCTCTGATAGATTTTAAGGCCTTGATGAAAAGTCCATCACCACCACTACCACCTCCAGTGGTCCAGACAGAAAGTCCACCACCACTAGTCCCAGTGATCAAGACAGAAAAAGAAGAAGAGTTTCAAACTCCATCAGAAAAAGTACGCAACCAGTAACAACACCACCTACATCCAGAATTGGTTGGATTAAAAAGATGATGGCTACTCCTTCTTCCTCAGAAGAGAAAACGAAAGCCAAGACAGCAGTGAAACAAGAACTGATTACCCCTGTTCAAACACTGTCCTCTTCCTCAACACCTATTGCTCGTCGGACACGCAAAGCATTACAAACCAAGAAAATACCACAGAAAGACAAGAGGAGCATCAGTGAAGAGTGGATCACTTATTAAAAAATGGAGAAGGTGTTAGCCAGCATTTACTACGATCCATCCCATCCCGCAGGTTACGGAGGAGTTCAGAAATTGTATCGGGCTGCCAAAACTCGACTGAAAACTATCCGTTTACCTCATGTGCAACGCTGGTACAAGAACAAGCCACGTACACCTTACACAAACCCATTCGACGAAAATTTTCCAGAAGTCGCACCCAAGTGGAGGGTATCGATCATCAATGGCAAGCCGATTTAGCCGATGTCTCTCATTTAGCCACTTACAATCGTGGTTACAAATATTTGCTTTGTGTCATCGACATCTTTTCCAAATTTGCTTGGATCGTACCATTGACTTCCAAATCGAGCAGTGAGTTAGTGCGAGCCCTGCAACTGGTGTTGAAACAAAGCGGGTGTCACCCTCTTCGATGGCAAACCGACAAAGGCACCGAATTTCTAAACCAAACTTCCAAAAAGAATTGAAGAAACGTGACATTCATTTTTTCACCACTGAGAATCCCGAAACCAAAGCTAGCATCGTGGAACGTTTTCAACGCACCTTGAAAGAACGCATGTGGAAATATTTTACGCATCAACACACTCTCAAGTACATCGACGTCTTGCCACACCTCGTCCAATCGTACAATCAATCTTACCATCGGAGCATAGGGCGCGCCCCCCAAGAAGTGACACCTGACAACGAAGTGACTATCTTCGAGCGTCTGTTTGGTCCGTCCTCGACGGTAACTGCCCCCAAGAAAGGTGGAGTATTGGCATCAGGAGATTGGGTGCGCATTGGCAAAACCAAACGCACTTTCGACAAAGGTTACTTACCCAATTGGACCACCGAATTGTTTTCTGTCACTGAACAAGTGCGTGGCCGTCATCCTCCCGTCTATAAATTAGAAGACATGACCGGAGAAGTGTTAAAAGGAGCGTTTTACTTGTCCGAGTTACAACGTGCGACCAAAAAAGAAGACGACACGTACGAGATCGAAAGCATACGAGATCGAAGAACCCGAAAAGTAGGAGAAAAACGTGTCAAAGAAGTCAAAGTACGTTGGAAAGGATATCCTCCCATTTTTGACTCTTGGATCGACGCTTCGCAAATCATCGACTATAAAAAGAAGTGACCATCATGCCCTTCAACACAGACTCAGTTACCACAGTGACCACCCCGTCGCCCAGTTCTTCTCTGCAAGATCTACAAAAGCAACCCTTGCGGGTGTGGTGTGGAGAACGTGTGCCTAAAACGCAAATCGTCTTTTTCTGCCAAATCTTTGTGGTGTATTGTGTCATCGGTGCTGCCATTGCCAATTTGAGTTTGCAACAAGGAGACAAACAATTGTGGACCATTTTACTGAGCAGTTGCATTGGTTACCTTCTTCCTAATCCGTCTCTGAAATATTCCTCTAACGGAAACAACAACAACAACAACGGGACTCTTGTGTCCAATGTTAGTCCCCTTCCAACAGTCACCCTAACCATCCTCTTCTAGACACTCCTCTGACTTCCAGTGACTTCTTGGACACTAGAACTCTGGAATTATGAATAACCAATTTTACTTAACGTTACCCAGTGACAGTTCCATGGAGGTGTTTCCCAATAACACTTTGTGCTGTTACACGGCCAAATTACCTGAGGCCATCCAATTGGACCACGAAGCCCATTGCGAAGTGGCTTTGGTGGAAATGATTCACCCTACACAAATCAAAAATATCGTCGAAAATCAAAACACTTTTAGGGTAGAAGTTCATGACGAGCAAGTGCAACAAGCCTTGGATGAACGCACCACTGCAAGTGACTCCAAGAAAACACAAGACCCCAAAACTAAACAAACCACCTATCTGTTGACCATTCCCCAAGGCTATTATTTTAGTGGACAACATTTGGTGAACACGATTTCTACCAAATTCAATACCGTGTTTGCCAAAGCCTTGGAGAGAACCAGAAAAAGTGTCACCCTCGAGTACCATAAAATAGCTCGTCGCCTACTGATGAAATTTTCAGAGGACAAAGTATTGGCCATTACATTTTGTCCTGAATTGTATGACATTTTGGGTGGAGACCCCAGGTTGATCAAGATTGCAAAAGAAATACCAGCCGTGACCGGTAACTCGGATTTTGCGAAATATTTTAAATTCCCTGTAGAAATGAACCAAGGACTGAATTTGATTTTTGTGTACTCCGATGTGGCGGAGTACAACGTGGTGGGACACAACTCCGTACCGTTACTGCGTGTCATTCCTTTCAAAGTGGATTCTGCCACGGCTGCTGACGAGGAAGGTGGAAACACCTATCACGTTCACCGCGAATTTGTACATCCTCACTATTTGCCCGTCAGTAAGTCGGATTTCGACACTGTCAACATTACTATAAAAGGAGATCTGGGACAAAATATTCCATTCACCAAAGGAAAAGTCACAGTGAAACTACATTTTCGAAAACGATTACCCTAACATTTTGTCAGTCATGTATCATGTGTACAAGGAGTCGCTCGACAGCGATGACATGGTTTAGGTGATATGCTCAAATCAGCCTTTCGTACAGTGGTTCCCGTTTTGAAACTTATGGTGACACGAGTATTGCACGCCTTAAAAGATGCCGCATTGACGCAAGGTAAAGAATTTCTCCAAAATGTCATCATTGACAAACAAAACCCCAAAGAAACTTTCTTGAGAGCAGGCAAAAATGTCTTGCTTCAAACGGGCAAAGACATTTTGGGCCGGCGAGAAACTCCTATAAATGCCTTGGGCAATACCGAGTCAGACATTCCTGCTTCCCTGACGCCGCAGCAAGGATAAGGCAGAAAGAGACGACGAAAACACGTCTTCAGAGGACTTCACACCCCTAGAGCTAGAAAGTCTAAGAAAAGAAAAACCGTCCGATAGTTAGACGTTTTTGATTATTAAATCAGAGAAAATGATGCACTGAGAGTCTTGCACTTGTTCCAAGTCGGAACTGGATCTGTTTGCCATGCCACCCACCATGATGACAATGCAAGAATCCCAATGGGTCGAATTTCATCCCGTCTCCTCTTTGACGCATTCAGCTCCCATCGAGTTTGAAATCAAAGGACAGCCGGAAGATTATCTCGATCTGAATAGCAGCTACTTGTACCCGAAACTGAAAGTGATCAAAACCGACAACACCAATCCGGGAGCCGATGCTAGAGTAGCTCCCGTCAACAATTGCATGCATTCCTTGTTCAGCGAAGTGGATTTGTACTTGAATAACAAACTGGTCAGCAGCTGTATGGATACTTACCCTTACCGAGCGTACCTAGGAAATCTCTTGACGTACGGAAAAGAGGCCAAGAACACTCATCTGGATGTTTGCGTGGTATGGAAACCTGACACCGCAGGTGAAGACACGTTTAACGACACAGCCCTGACAGTCGATGACAATCCTCACAATGTGGGTTTTAACAACCGTCGAAGGAAAATCTTGCAAGGTCGTAATTTAGAACTGATGGATCGTTTGCATTTGGACATGTGGTTGCAAGACAAGTATTTGCTGAACGGAGTGGATATTCGCCTGAGACTCAATCGCAGCAGTGTCGCTTTCCATTTGATGGCTCATGCCAAGAAGTACAAAACCATCATCCAAGAAGCCAGACTTTACGTGCGTCGCGTAGAAGTGTTATCTAAAGCGGGAAACGACATCAGTCACACATTGAGCAGATCGACCGCCAAGTATCCAATACGACGTGTAGAAGTGAAAACATTCACCATTGCTGCTGGACTCCGATCCAAGATCGAAGATCATCTGTTCCAAGGACAGTTACCCAAACGTTTAATCGTTGGCATCGTCAGTAATGCAGCCCTCAATGGAGCCCACGATCAAAATCCTTTCCAGTTTAAGCACTACAGAGTGTTCAAGATCGAAGTCAGTCGCGATGGCAAGACTTTGTGTACCAGACCCTTCGAACCTAACTTTGCCCAGAAGAATTACTTGAGATCGTACTTGTCCCTGTACGAAGCTACCGGACAACTAGGAACCAACACCGGTCACGGTATTTCTTACGAAGATTATGTCGGAGGTTACACTTTGTGGACCTTTGATTTTACTCCAGACCAAGGCAGCGACGAGGGGCATTTCCACCCTATAAAATCCGGTCAACTGCGTGTGGAACTTCAGTTTGCAGAAGCTCTCACCGAGACAGTCAACGTCATCCTGTATGCCGAATTCGATAATAGCATAGAAATCAACAGTTTGAGAGAAGTCATTCTAGACTATTAGACACTATGGAAGACTCCTATCCCTCTTTAAACAGTGGAGAATCTTTGGACATGGAATGGGAGGATAGCGTGAAAGCAGAACCGCAAGACGAAGAGGACGAGGTAGTCACGTCCAGATGGCCAGAACAAGAACAACATTTAGTGTCCTGTTTTGCCAAACACCTGGCGAATACAATTACAGAACTGATCAAGAAAGATTGATATGGATGTCAAAACGATCACCCCAGTCAAATTCAACACGATAAATGTCTGGTAATGAGTCAAGAAGAAAAATTGGACGAGTATCTGGACGACGCTTGGAGTCTCATCTCGGAAGAAGCAGTGTTGCATGAGTGGTATAAAGGCTTGCGTGATCATTCCTGTCCTCCATTGACTGCTCTAGAGATCCGTCGCATCGAATCTCTCTTGGCTCAGGGTGCGAAGACGGAACTAATAGGCGTTTACTTGTCAGATCGTTTCAGGCAAAAAAGTCAGAATTGAATTGATGACTTATCATCACCTGTGAAGAAAAAATAAACAACACAACAGAAAATGGATACCTGGGAACTTTATTACCTTTTGAACAATAGTTCGTATACTGCTTCTTGGAATCCTGTCGTGTGCGCTAAAGATGAACTACCTCATCGCAAACCTCAAGACCATCAAGCTTATGTCATCAGCACGGACGAAAGTCATCATCCAGGAACTCACTGGGTTGCCGTCTACTTCCCTCAAGAGAATTGTGTGGAATATTTTGATTCGTATGGATTACCCCCTTTGGAAGACGATATCATTGACTTTATGAGAAGAAATGCCCAGACGACACGATACAATAATGTGAAATTACAAGGCACAGATTCCATGGTGTGTGGACAATATTGTGTGTATTTTCTTCATCAACGCAGTCTTGGATATCCTTTAGAACATTTAGTGACTTATTTTGATCGTCACTCTTCTAGAAACGATGAGAAAGTAGATCGATGGTTTTGTGACCATTATGGTTATCTTTTGTCTTTAGCTACGAAACGTAGTGTGCACCAATGGCCTCATGACTTCCATCAATGGAAATCTCACATGATTTCACAACGTTGTCAACCTTGTCAAAAATAATTTGTTTGATGTTACTTGTTACTTGTTACTTGTTAGTTGAATAAAAAAATGTTGTGTTTTGGAAAAAAATGTGTCTGTGGTTTGTTTTCAAAAAACACTGTGAATATATGCTCTTTGACTTTCTCTCTATCCCTCACCATGACATGAGCTATCATAGCGTTCCAACACTAAAACCGAGTAGGGATGTTTTCTATCGCGTCCGCGTTTGAACCATATAAAGCGGGTTGGTCTCCAGTCTGGCCATCCATGCTTCACTCGTCTACCTATGAACATGCCTTCCAGACTAGCTAAGCTGAAGGAAGCTTACGTCAATTTACATCGTGTTAGGCTAAACCTGATACCTAATCCTGAAGAGATAGAGAATCTCAGGATGTTATCCATAGCCCAAGACCTGATAGAAGAGGTCTTCAGAGAGAAAATCAAGAAAGAAGACTGGACAGAGAAGTACAGACATCAGAAGCAGAGACAACAACAATAACAACAACAACAACAACAACAACAGCAGCAGCAGCAGAAAGAACCAGACAGAGGTTTTGTCGACTGCCGTGTGGACACCAAAGAGTTCTCCTTCTCTTTCCGCAGACGCAGGCCGTAACGTATAGGAAAGCCTGCCTCCAGACGGGGACGCAATATTTGACAGTAAAAAAGATTGCCATCACCCCCCGTCAACAAGAACAACCCTTCTCAGGGCTAACCAGATCTCTAGAAAAGAAACACTATTCAAGTTGCCAATTCGTGTGAATGTAGAGTAATGTGACTATAAACACTCGCTCCTTTACTGATGTGTGTGTGTGTGTGTGTGTGTGTGTGTGTGTGTGTGTGTGTGTGTGTGCGTGTGTGTGTGTTTGCATGCGCATTCGTTTGTGAGCATAGCATAGTGTGTATATTTTATGCTTTCGCGCCCGTTGGTGAGGATAGTAAATAGGTGTGTGTTTTATGCATTCTTGTTCGTTGGTGAGGATAATAAATAGGTGTGCTTTATGCATTCGCGTTCCTTGGTGAGGATAGTTAATAGGTGCATGTTTTATGCTTTCTCGTTCGTTGGTTTGAATAGTATATGTGGGTTTTATGCGTTCTCGTACGTTGGTGTGGATAGTATATATGGGTGTTTTTTTTCTTCTCTTCCTTCGTTTGTGTGGATAGTAGATGTGTGTGTTTTATGCATTCTCGTTCGTTGGTGTAGATAGTATATATAGGTGTGATTTATGCATTCTCGTTCGTTGGTGTGGATAGTATACATGGGTGTTTTTGTCTTCTCTTCCTTCGTTTGTGTGGATAGTAGAGTGTGTATTTTATGCATTCGCGTCCATTGGTGTGGATAATATATATGGGTGTGATTTATGCATTCGAGTTCGTTCGTGTGGATAGTATACATGGGTGTTTTTTTCTTCTCTTCCTTCGTTTGTGTGGATAGTAGAGTGTGTATTTTATGCATTCGCGTCCGTTGGTGTGGATAGTATATGTGGTATTTTTTTATGCATTCTCGTTCGATGGTGTGGATAGTATATATGGTATGTTTTATGCATTCTCGTTCGTGGTGTGGATAGTGTATATGGGTGTTTTATGCGTTCTCATTCGTTGGTGTGGATAGTATATATGGGTGTTTTTATTTCTCTTCCTTCGTTTGTGTGGATAGTAGAGTGTGTATTTTATGCGTTCGCGTCCGTTGGTGTGGATAGTATATATGTGTGTGATTTAGGCATTCTCCTTTGTTGGTGTGGATGGTATATATGTGTGTGATTTACGCATTCTCGTACGTTGGTGTGGATAGTATATATGGGTGTTTTTTCTTCTCTTCCTTCGTTTGTGTGGATAGTAGAGTGTGTATTTTATGCATTCGCGTCCGTTGGTGTGGATAGTATATGTGGTGTGTTTTATGCGTTCTCGTTTGTTGGTGTGGATAGCATATATGTGTGTGATTTATGCATTCTCGTTCGTTGTTGTGGATAGTATATATGGTATGTTTTATGCTTTCGCGTCCGTTGGTGTGGATAGTATATGTGTGTGTGTTTTATGCATTCTCGTTTGTTGGTGTGGATAGTAGATATGGGTGTATTATGCGTTCGCCTAGCGTTTATGTGGATAGTAGAATGTGTGTTATATGCGTTCGTCTAGCGTTTGTGTGGATAGTAGATAATATGGTTTATGCGTTCGCGTAGCATTTGTGTGGATAGTATATATGTGTGTGATTTATGCATTCTCGTCCGTTGGTGTGGATAGTAGATATTGGGTTTTTTCTTTCTCCCTTTCTTTTTTGTATGTATTGGTCTTTGTCCCTATAAAACTTCCTTTATCCCTATCACATTTATTTCACCTAACTACCTACCTACAGTATCGCGTATTCAGGTCAGCCAGTTCAGTAACGTCATTGAAGCTAGAAATTGTGAGGCAATAAATATAGACTTGGGTTTTTCCACAGGTTGTAGATACAAATAGATACTAGGGTTTTTAAACAGGAACGTCACACAAGTTGATGCTATAAATAGATATGGGTTTTTCCTAGGAATTTCCCATAAGTTGTAGCTAAAAATAAATACTAAGTTAGATCATAGGACTTTCCTACAAGATAAGATTATAAATAGATAGTGGGGGTTTTTTTTATGAGAAATTTACCATAAGTTGTAGCTAAATATAAATACTAAGTTAGTTCATAGGACTTTCCTACAAGATGAGATTATAAATAGATAGTGGGTTTTTCCTGAGAAATTTACCATAAGTTGTAGCTAAATATAAATACTAAGTTAGTTCATAGGACTTTCCTACAAGATGAGATTATAAATAGATAGGGGGTTTTTCCTGAGAAATTTACCTTAAGTTGTAGCTAAAAATAGATGGAAAGATGTTACAAAGAAGAAGAAGAAAAGATGCTCTTTGCAAGACATAATCAATTTTACCGAGTGGTCCTTTGTCCAGTGGGATTTACAACAATTAAAAAAAGCAGAAGAGAACATGAAAAACGTAATGTAAGAAGAGGTAAAGAAAATAAAAGACATCTGGACAAAAGAGAGAAAGAAGAAGGAAAACCAAAAGAAAAGAAAGAGGAGTTTGAAAGACTAAATCAAAACTGGATGAAAATATAACAAAAATTTAGAGCTATGGGACATCCAGACTGGATACCAGAAGAAGAAAAGAAAAAGACGAAGAAAGGAATCATTGGAAAATTAAGAAGCTGGTAGAAGAACTGGAGACAATAGAAGCAAAAAAGAAAAACAAAAACCCTTTTCAGAGCCACTACATTGCCTCGAAAAGATTTATTCTTTCTTGCCTAAAAAAAATTTAAAAACCTACTCTACTAAAACACAAACGCGACTACTTCGTGTTTGTATATAGAAATGACACAGGTGGCATGACGTCACAGTACTAAATTGCTACATTGTTGCCAATGTCCAGCACCGTAACGTCACCCTAACTGTTCCATTCCTCTTGTCGCTATATAGTCCCAGCGTGTGTTAATATAAAATTCCCATTGTCGCTATACAGTCCCAAGTTGTGGGGTGTCTGTAATGTATTTTTCCCATTGGAGCCATATCGTCCCAGGCTGATTTTCCTTCCTTGGCATGATGAGGGCCCTATCGTCCCACTATACTAC
>JAECUM010072464.1:0-25985 GCA_016617855.1 Megalonaias nervosa | reverse complement strand
ATTAGTCGCACGGACAGACAAATGAAGACGTGCTTAATAAGATACATACACATTATTTACTGTTATACAACATTATATAATACGTGCATGTATTTTATTAAGTACGTCTTCATTTGTCTGTCCGTGCGTCTAATTAGCTCCCATCCAGACGTTTTCCATGTAGGCAAATAAATCAAACCAATCGTAAGCAACCACCGATGTTGACAAATCTGATATCAATGTATAGCTTCCTCATCGGTGTAGATCGATCTGTGTCAATAGAAATGTGTGAAAATGCAAACTAAAATGTTAGCAGTTTTGACTCAATATCACTTGCGACTTCACCGATCTTCAAATCCGTTCTGCTTGCATCTACCCTTTCCGTTTTGCGATGGTACCAAATACTTCGATGATATTATTTCGATTTGATGCATAGGATTAAAACTATACATCAGTATATAATATGTGTATCTTATTAAGTACGTCTTCATTTGTCTGTCCGTGCCTTCCTATATGATAGTTTTCTATAGAGGCAAATAAGTCATAGCAATCGTAAAAAACCACCGACGCTGACAAATTGTATATTAGTGTATAGTTTTCTCATCAATCTAAATCGATATGTGCCAATAGAAATGTGTGAAAATGCAAACTATACAAGTTGATATTTTCACTCAGTATCTCTTGCGACTTTACCGATCTTCACATCCCTTGCTACGTGCATCTACAGTTGCCGTCTTACGTTGGTACCAACTCATTATCATCGTCATCATCATCATCATCATCATCATCATCATCATCATCAATCCCTTAATCCAAGAGGTCCTTGGGGCTCAGAAGTTGACGTTGCAACCAATTCTCTCATCTTTCCCTGTTCTCGACTGCCCTTTGGGAATCTCCAAATCAAATGCCTGTCCACTTTTGAATGTTGTCTTCCCACCTCTTTTTCTGTCTGCCTCTTCTTCTGCACCCTCGCACTGTGCCTTTCAAGATTGTTTTCTGTCAGTTCAGATGATCTTGAGACATGACTTACCACTTCAGTTTGCGCTTTTTTACAGTGGTCAAGAGGTCTACATAGGATCCGATGGCTCATTGGATCTTGTTGTGGACTTCTTCGTTGGTTACATGGTCAATGTATGAGATGCCCAAGATCTTGCGGTAGCATCTCATTTCGAAGGTTTGAATCCTTCTTTGAAGATCTGACGTGAGTGCCCATGTTTCACGAGCATACAGAAAGATAGATATGACAATCGAGCGCATCAGCCTTATTTTGTAACCAAAAGCAATGTTGGTATCATTCCATATTGGTCTCAACCTTGTTATTGCTGCTGTTGTCTGGGCAATCCTGCAGAGTAGTTCTGGTTCGGAGCTCTCATCTGTGATAACTGATCCCAAGTACTTAAAGCTTGTGACCCTTTCCAGCTTCTGCCCACTGACCTTTATTTCTACTCTGATGCCATTGGTGTTGTTTGTCATCAGTTTGTTTTTTTCGGCGCTAATCTACATACGTGTGATGTGGAGATTGTATCGAGGCACTCAACCAAGTCAGCCAGTTCTTTTTCCTCTCCTGCTAAACCATCAGTATCATCTGCGAAGATTGTTCTTCCTCAGATGCTGACAGTACCCTTTTGGTAAAGCAAGGCATCCTCCATAATCCTTCCTGGACAGGATCAATATACCACATACTTCAATGGTAATACTATAAAGCTGAAGCATAGGATTAAAGATATGCAAGAATATATAAAATATGTATCTTCTTAAGTACGTCTTCATTTGTCTATCCGTGCGTCAAATGACTTCGTTTACGAGCGTTTCCCATATAGTCGAATAGGTCAGAGCAATCGTAAACAACCACCAATTTTGACAAATTTGATATCAATTTATATAATTTTCATCAGTCTATATCGATCTGTGCCAAATGAAATGTGTGAAAATTGAAACTAAAAAAGTTTGTATTTTTTACTCGGTATCGCTTGCGATTTTACCGATCTTCATATCTTTGCTACGTGCATCTACCGTTGCTGTTTTGTGATGGTAGCACATACCTCCATGCTAATACTATAGATGTGAAGGACAGAATTAAAGTTATGCAACAGTATGTAATACATGTATGTATCTTATTAAGTGCGTCTTCATTTGTCTGTCAGTGTGCCTCATGCCTTCCTATACGAGTGTTGTATATATAGCAAATAAATCATTGCTATCGTAAACAACCACCGATGTTGACAAATTTCATATCAATTTAAAGGTTTCTCATCATTCTAAATCGATCTGTGCCCAGTTCATAAAAATAACAAGAGTCGGTCTTTTAAAAAACAAAATTTCGCCCAGGAAACATAAATGGAAATGTTTGTTTGCAACGCTCTCGCAAATTCCTGCCAGGATTTTAAGTTTTTATATACTTTTTGTAGCCTCAGAAATTACAATTCTGTTTGCTATTCAAATTAAAATGAGGTCCGGCGAAAACTTGTTACACAACGAGAATGCAAGCATGCAGATGTTTGAAAATAAAAATAGAAAATGGAGTTGGTGAGGAAATAATTCAACAATAAGTTAACCATAACGAACAACTGACGAGAAAAATAATGCAATATCGTTTATCAAATCTTCTCAGGAAATACAGAAACTTGTAAAGGTTATTTGGATAATTCAGTAGCGGCGCGAAGGTTTGAGACGCCTCGGGCCAGTGTCCTTTGTGGCGACCGTAAAAATGTGCCCGGGAGTAATGTTCTTTTATGGGGACCTTACCGATGCTTCCGGGAGAAATGATCTTTAATTGCTTCCCTTAGAACGTTGGTGTCGGATTCTAGGCACTACACAAGACATTTCGGATAGTGTGTATGGAGAACTGGATGGTACAGATGGTCTGCTGGATAGTATGTTTGTAAGATTTCATCTCATTCGTATTCTTTCTACACTTTTCTTTTGATACTAAGTGTAGATGTTTAGACACAACATAAGACATTTTGCATTGTGAGTATTGGGTGTTGGATATTATGTTATGGATAGAGTGTTTGTACGATTTCATCTTCTTCATTTACAAACTATTCTTTTTTTATTGTGAGAAAACTAAATTTATATATCTCTCAGTTTTAAAACTTTTGAGAATTTGCAAAAACAGTTGAAAAAAAAATATATTTCAGGGAAAATTTGATTTGTAGTCAAAGGTAAATTATGTGCTAGTTTTGAAATTGTAGTATAATCTTAGCCTCGACCATACTTTAAATTCTTTGCAGACATTCGTCAGATTCCACTAAAGCCGGTATGAGTTTCGGAATTTCAGTACTACTTTTAGTCTTGGCCAATGTTTTAATAAACATTCCGGATGATTTTAAGTCTCCGTGAACGTCTTGTACAATTTCAGAGTTTTAATGCTACTTCTAGTCTAAACGATTTTATTATTTATGTTGCGGTTTTCTCATTCTTCACTAGAGTCCGGGATATTTTTGTAATTTTATTACTACTCAGTCTAAGTTTCTGTGAGAAGGCAGGAAATTCTTAGATCTGATATTAGAAGAAAATATTATTAAAATTGTTCAATGGACTGGGGTCTGGAAGTTTGAGGGACACGGAACTTAAAGGTAAAGAGAGATTTTGCACCGTATAAACGAGCGAGTCTCGGAAAGCACAAAGTAATTTTCTCAGTTTCATGCAATTTTTATGCCATGAGTTTGCAATTATTCATTTGAATTTATTTATTTAAATTTATTCATAAATTTTCCTTTGCGGATTTCAGAAGATAATTGTTTGCATTCCTTTGTCTTGACCGTCATATGATTAGTTTATTCTATTTCATGCATTAATTTTTGTACAAGCATTTGCTAGAATTGTGATTTTTATCTGGTTTTAATGATATGAATCGTGTAGGCTAGGTTCTGATATTACTCTATCTGAAAATGTTATGCCAATGAATTGTTAGTTAGCAAGATATTGCACTTTAGATTAGAAGTGAATTTAGTTAATTCGTTGTACAATTAAGATGTGAATTCTGCTAACCGAGAATCATTAATACAAGGATTAAGAGCTCTTACATGTCGACATTTATCCCAGTCAGTGATTAACAGTCCAGAGCAGGGTGTAGTAATGGTTTGTTATTCCTAGTTTATGTAATGGTTCAATTAAGAATATCGAGTAGGCATTAGGAAAAGACTTTACTCTTCTTTAGGGTTTGCATATTAACTGACTGGCTGGGATAAGACCCATATTAATCTTATTTTCTGTTGAATTACGATCAGACAGTATCTCACGTAACGAGAGAAATGCTATTGTTTGACCCCAGAAGAGAAATTAAACCTGAGAAATATTTAGGTTTTCTATTATTTATAATTCCATATAAATACCGATACAAAGAGAAAAGAGGAGAAAAATTACGGTTGATGACCTGAAAAGAGGTTGGAGAAATAGAAGAGGAAAGGAATACGTCGACTCTAACCTGTCACCAATGTTGAATTTGGAAGGAACAAACATGCAACCAGGTTATGCATGCATGCTGGGAAATTAAGTTCGATCCTTCAATCGATTTCACGATGAAATTTGTATTTTTGGTATAAGCAGAACCGCAAATTATGTTTTCATTGATTTGATAATTTTATTTCCATGAGAAAATTAATCATTCGAACGTCATGTTGAACTTCGATTGCTTATATAATTGATTAAAATATAATTTTCTTTTTACTGAGTCTCGTAATATTCCATATCTCATATTCATATTGTATGTTTAAATTTACTCGATCCGAGCAATAACATTGTGGTCGATCATCCACTAGATAATGATAACAAAACCAAAACGAAACGAAGTGGGATCCCTTCTGGGATTAGGACATTTTCTTCGCGTGAAGATTCTGAGCAAATACGGAATAGAACGTAATTAATCCAAACATTGACAATTTCTGTGGTGCTTCTTAAGCAGTATTGATTAGACTGAATAGACCCATTGTCTGCTAATTGCATTTGTTCAGTACATGTAGTTTTCTTCCCATTTATTTTCAAGCTTGTGTTGATAAAATTGTAACAGACCTAGGCTCCCGCTTTAGTTATTACTCAGTATGTTTGGTGATAAAGGGTTGTATTCTAAATTAGTGGAATTCAGGGGAAAACGTACCTGCGTACCCTCTCGAGAGAAGAGTTAATAAGGAAATCTCGCAGTAGTTATTTGCTATATTTTGAATTTGGGGAGAAATTCAGTCTGTGTGCTGCTCGTTTATTGATTGTTTGTGCAAGCGATAATCTGGTTTAAAGGAGTTCATAGTTATGGACATACCAGAAGTAGATAAATACGTGTGAAACTATATTTGATTAGGTCAATAAAACCCGAGTGTGGCTAGAGGACATAGTTCTTGTGACACTGCACAAGTAAGCAAGGATGGCGACAGTTAGTTATGGTATTAAACAAGATTGGGAAGGACGAGTTAGGTTACCAAAGGGCACAGTTTTCTGAATTTGTGGAGCAAAGTGCTAGAGAACACGAGGAACAAAAAGCGGCGGAGAGGCAGAATTAAAGAAAGACAAGCAACAGATCGACAGGACGAAAGAGAATGCCAATAATAGGAGTGAGAGAAGAAAAGAGAAAGACAAGCAGCGGAAGCGAGAGAAACAAGTGAAAAACAAGCAGTCGAGCAAGAAAAGAAGAGCTCGAATTAGCCAGATTGCAAGCCGAGTACAGAATAAGGGAATGCGAACATACGTTAGCTACTGAGAGGCTGAAGATCGAAGCCGAGTCCAGAATGGTTGAAGACCTGAACGAGTAGGCGATTTGAAGACAGGCAACCAACACAGAACACTATGCCCATGTTCAACAACAAGGACGAAACACTGAAAACTTTTTACGCAGTGTGAAGGTTGACACTGGTTCATGAGATACCCAAAGACCAGTGGGATATCAATGTTTCAGCGTTCTTGAAAGATAGCCACGCAAGATGCTACCATAATATAACACCAAACGACGGAGACGACTACGACCCCTAAAGAAAACGCTGCTACGGCACTATGAGTTGTCGGCTGGAAGATTCCGAAAACTCCTCAGAGAGTCGGCGAAAAGAGGCACCGAAACGCACGCGCAATATCATGCAGGCGTAATGCCACTTTTTCATACAGTGATGAAAATTACGTGTCAGACGCTAGCGTATGAGGCTATGTGCGGTTAGATGTTGAAAGAGCACGTTTAAAGTACGAATAGGAGATTTAATCGTGTTCTTAGCGGAGCGTAAGATCCCAAACTTAGAACATGTCAGCATGATGGCAAACAGTTATGAGAGTGCGTACTTCCGTCCAGGGACCGACCCAGAATCAGAGAAGTTAGGAAAGCTATTGAATGGGCACCCAACAGACGCAATGGTCATAAAGGTGGGAAGACAGAGGCAGGTATTCCCATCCGTGATCATTTCCGTGTGATCCAGGGTGCAGAAGAGGGTATCATTGGGAATATAGACGATCTCGTGTGTTACGGCTACAACAGTCCAGACCATGTTGTTAAGGACAGTAGGAGGTATTGTCCGACAACTGTAAATGTTTTAACTCTAGACACTGTTAAGAAACGGAAAACAGTAGAGTTGAAGAACACCGCCGTAGTTACGGTTAATGGTGAGAGGGCAACCGTGCTGTCTGATAACGGCTGTAGTTATGCGTCCTTGGTATATGGTAAATATGTGAAACCTGGGAATTACACAGGCGAGAAGGTGTTAGTCAAGTTTGCCAACGGGACTGAAGATTTTGCTCCCGGTCGTGAACACTGACTAACATTCGCCATATGTAAAAAGGTGGATTGAAGCAGCGTTTTTGTCTCATTACGTAGTACAAGAGTATTGGTATATATTGCACAACTTAGTCATGTGACGTGTATACATGTACACTTGGGGTCTGTTGAGATGAGAGCTATGAAGCGAAAGACAGGGCCAAAACCGTTAAGATCCAGGACTTCGCCCATTGACACTTTTCTACCTAGCGAGATGGCAACGCTTCAAGAGGATGATTCATCTCTCAGCAAGGTACGATGGTATGCAAAGGACGGGTCCGTATGGAAATTGCCAGACGGCAGGGTGAAGTTTGCGTTTAAATTAGGAATTTTGTTCCGGTACGCAAGGAAATGGCCAGATACGTTTAAACAGCTTGAGCCGAGAGATAGACGAGCAGAAGTGCATAGGCGGGAACGTGAGGGTCTACTTTTAAGCCACATGACCAGAAATGGGGCTAGTGAGAGAATTCAATCAGCCAGGTGTGTATGTAGATGTTCGTAGGATCTGCTTGTCGTGTGATAAGTGTAAGTGCGTGACACCTAAGACCTCCCACCGTTCACAAATAAATAAATACAAATAAATACACAAGCGCAGTTTCATCAGTACACAAAAAATATTAATGCGCACATAACTCCGCCCAGCGAATTTGAACTTAGTCGCGCGCTCGACAGCACATTCGAAAGGAATTGTCGTTTTTGACCTACTTAAAATTGACATTTAGAGTCATATTGTGCATGAATGCGCTTTGTAGCAACTTTTCCGTTTGGTCTGGAATGAATAGAGTTTGGTATTTTTCTCGATTCTATTAAATTTTGTGATGATGGACTGGATTTATGTGTGTTAATTCTAAATGAAGAACATCTGATTTGAGCAACGAGGGAGACGTCTTGACTCAAATGCATGTGTGTTTCTGTTCTGTCATTGAATGCTTGGAATCATAATGTGGGGGAAAACATGAACTCTTTCAATTATAATTATCAAAAAGACGCTATGTAATATAATGTTCATTTCATTTGAGTGCAGTAAATAGGACGTTATTGCGCTTGGAATGTATAGTCGAAATTACAGTAGTTTCGAAATGTGTAATCAAGCTTTAGAACCCATGACACAGCTCAAGTGATTCGGATTTGCAGAACTAAGAAAGTACATTTTGAGGAAATTCAAGATGTAAAAATGTAAGTATACTTTTTTGCCATTTTTATTAAAAGCTAAAGAATACATGTTTATGCCTGGTCAAGTGCATGCTGAGCCTAGTTGTTATGACCTGTATCATGTATAGCGTCGAACGCTGGCCTTAATCTAAAACATTGTAACAAAGTTGATGCGCAAAATTGCAGAGCAGCTTGTGTGTGGCTCTGATACCCTTCATTTTCTTCGAAAACCTTCACTTGCATTTTTCCCACGAATTTAGTACTTTCACTTATAAAATTGTACGTATCTGATAGATATGCGATAGCTCTTACCCTCACTATCATTTTCGATGCCATTTTTTATACCCAAGAGAGCACTGGTCATAGTCGGAACCATTCCATTAATGAAAAGTAACGAACACTTCTAAATAACTGTTGTAATGATCAGAATGGTATTTTCAATACTGCGTCTCTGTTATGTATATTTAATTTAATTGTTTGTTTGTTTTTTTATTTCCATTACATGCTATTGAAATGTAACATTGTTTACTGGATTTCACATTGTCCAAAAACTGAGTTCAGTTCTGTTTCAGCCGATTGACTTTTTGTACTTTTTTATTTCATTGACGTAAACAACTAATAATAGAAACATTGTATGTAGGTCTTGACTTTGTTTCAAAATCAGTGACGGTTTTGAAAACAACTTTTTATCTTGCTTTTATCTTTCTCAGAGTAAAAATCATTAAGTTGTGTCAAGGTCATACCTGTACTACGTGACAAGTATCGTGTGTCAATTAGTAACAAACTTCCATTTTTTCCAGAAGAATGAACTTTTGGGCCTCATCCGTGAATCTGTTTTATGTTTTAATTGGTCCTATAACTGATGTTTTGATACAGGTTTATTCAGTTGGGCTTAAAACACTTGACACGTTAAGTTGTATTATTTGTGACCAGTTTGGGATGAATTTTGTTTCCTTCAAATTACTGAATTCAAGTGATAATTTTCCCTGGAAATACAAAAGTGCTCTGACAAAATTCTTGGATAAGACGTTAGTTGGAATATAAATTGAATTCAAAACTGGAATAATATTTTCTGTGATTCAACAAGAGACCGTTTTCACAGCAGCACTTCGCTCTCCACAACATAAGTCATCGCCTTAAATTTCGGATTTCATCGGGACTCGAACTCAGTTTCATTCAGGAATTTGTATTACTAGGTCTTCTATATTTTAATTCTTGGATAAGTTTTGGATTTAATTCGTAAAACAGTAAGTTGTTTTTTTCTCCATTTTTCACTTCGTATTCTAAGGAAAGAGATTATTTGTTAAATTTTACAAAAGCTTGTCGTCTTCACTCTTTTCTAGCACTTATTTGAAGAGCATAGACTCGTAAGAATCTCTCACTTTTGCTGTGGACATAGCGAATATCGCGTTCACTCATTTGCTTGTTTTGAAGTTTCATTTATGATTCAGTAAACTCGTCCACAATCTTCACTTTATCATCGCTACTTTCAAATAGACGAAACGGCTGTTTTAGTTCATTCACAAACTAATTTATAATAAACTGAAACCTAAAGTCTACTACATGAGTGTACATAGTGTGTTCACAAAGTAGTTCCTAATTCACTATGCTATTTTTATTCCACGTGTCGTGCACGTACGTGCAATATCAAGGTGTTCAGTATCGTGAAATAATAAACGATTCTGACAACGTAAAGTTCACGGAGAAAAAAAGGAATATATAATAATATTGTATGTATCTCACTAATGTAATTATTTTGTTAAATAACCCGCTAATGAACGTTTATTAATCATTTTTGGCATGTGTGAAATAAAGAGACACAACTAGGGGTACGTATGTACCAATTTTACAGTCAAACAACATTCAAGCAAGCTTATTTTAAGTTCAATGTTGTCAAAATAAAGTTTAATATAGTACAATGCACACAAATATATACAAATTAAGCAACAACCCCCACCACCACCACCACCACCCCGACTTTCGTCTGAATTTGCATGACTTTGTCAGACTTTGCGGTGTTTCTCGGACATTTCAACCCCAAGACATATCGACCCCAAGACAATTCAACCGCAAAGACAATACGGCCCAGAAATTTCGACCCCAAGGACAATTCAAGCCCAAGACAATTCGACTCCAGCTTAATTTATTTTGCATATTTGTGGTCATATAATAATGCAACGCGGTCAGTGATCGTTTTTCGTCTATCAACAAGGCAAGTCAAATACAACGAAGACCAAAAGGTCAGCCGTTCAAATTTTACACACAAAAGAAGCATACCTCGCTGTATATATATTGTGAGGAATTTAACTGGAGCTTGCATCAACAATGTTAATGGTTAAAGTAGAAGTAAGTTCGCTTATGATATATAGTTAAAAGAAGAAAAGTACTTTGCAGTTCTAGTACCAAAGGGATTATCACTCTTTTTAACAAGTTAATATAACTCTATAGAAAAGATATACTAGCTATAGTACACAAGGTGTAAGAAACGGAAAGGTATTTATCGCTTGTGTCATTCATGCCTCGTTAAGGACCCAAGTGATCGAATACAATGCATTAACTTGGAAGGAAAAACTGTAATATGTAAAGGAAAAAGTCATACTCTTTTATCTTTGTTGCTAATCAATATATTAAGCATCACGGATAAATGATTTATACAAATTTATATACTTAATATACGTGTGAAGATTGAAATTTCAATGAAGTTTTATAAATGCAATTTTTTTTAGTGTTGTAATTTAAATTTGTATCATTTTAATCAAGATTGTGATCGTTGCTTAAATACAGCAATAGTCTAACACTGTATACAAATAATGCAAAAATCCCTTTGGTGTACCAAGTTAGATAATTCAGTAACATGATACAAAATATCAATCTGATTCAATAAATTAGGATGTTGGCTCAGCGAGTCCAATATACATTTATACGTGAGCGAACGTGCATTCCTCGAAATGTCACAATAAAAACTGTATTTACTATAAATTAATCCATAATTTACACACAAATATAATAAATACCTTTACTAATGTTTAGGATAAAAATTGGAATGTAATGAAAATTTTCGGCTCATGTATAAAAGATTACAGCATGTGGTACGTTTAATTTACATAACTTTTTCTTTTCATCAAATTAGGGTGCATTTATTAACTTAATAAAAGTGACATTAATAATAATTAACCGTTGTGATTTTTTTCGGCGATTTAGCGGTTTGTTTTAATTCTTTAAATGCAGACATCAATGAATAATCGTGTCATTAGTGGGCTTGACTCTTATTAGTGTGCTAATTATTGTTTTTAAAAAAATCTGAATATTTTAATAAAAATTTACGTGCAGTGATAAATTTGATTTTTTAAAATCCAAATTAACATGCGTTCAATAACTTAATAAAAGTGACTTTGATTATAATTAACTGTTGGCATCTATCTTTGGCAACTTAGCGTCGTGGTGGTATCTTCTTTAATTGCAGATATCAATGAATCCTCATGTGACTAGTGTAATGACCATTAGCAATGTGCTGACCACTCCGATGGCCTAATGGTTAGAGCGTCTGCCTCGGATGCGGGAGGTCATGGGTTCGATCCCCGGCCAAGTCATACCAAAGACTTATAAAAATTGTACTAACATCTAACCCTAACCCTAAACCCTTAAACTCACATAATGCTACATGTTTGCAGCATTATTTCATTATGCTGCAAACATGTAGCAACATATCCCACCCAGATACATTATCCTTCCGGGCTAGCCAAGGTTCCGATAACCCTATCTACACCTTGGCGGATGGAACAGCTATACTGGTGCTGTGTCCTACCGACATGTATTGGATTTCATGTGTTGCCTCCCTTAGTATATAATGCCAACTAACCAATAGCTTTGTGCATTGCACATCTGCCGAAAAAGGTGGTTGTAATTGACCTAATTAGGATACTTCGTAAGTATAGCATTGAAAGTATGATTATGTACTAGAGAGAAGCTATTACATGTATATTTAAGTGAAAAATATTTGTGCAAACACCGACTGACACTGGAAAATTGCTTTTTTATCAGTCCAATCAAGTTGTGTTCTCCTCTTGTCTCGATCATGTGGGAACAGTGTTCAAATCTGAACAACTTAATTTTGATTGGATGCAGTGGCTTTCAGCCCCATGCAATGAAATTCACAGACATGAAGCTCACAAATATCTGCTCGATATGCCAAGGTGTATATAGGCTTATCGGAACCTTGACTAGCGAATATGCCTGACACCTGGCCGACCAGTCCTAGCACTATTCTCTTAATGCTGAGCACCAAGCGAGGCAGTAGCTAGTAACATTTGTATAAGTCTTTGGTATGACTCGACCGAGGTTCAAATCCGCGACCTCCTGCATCCAAAGTGGAGGATCTAACCATTTAGGCCAGCAGAACGGTTGTAATATTTGTACTTGAAATATATGTTTGAAAAATATGTAATATAGTATTTACATTTTGCTTCGTTTATTTCTTATTATTTATTTATTTATTTATTTACTGATCTATTTATTATATAAGCACTGATATTATTTCTTTGTATTATATTTGTAACAAATTTGATTCTGAGTTGCTGGAAAAGAGTGAATCAATACATTTTGCTTAAGAATGTTGAACAGGACTATTTGTAAACAACAGATAGTCACTGAGGAACATTTTTACATTCTCACAATAATGAAGGTTACACCTAGCTGTTCAATGATGTCGAGGGAAACGTTCATACGTCAGTCCTAAAAGAATAGCTTGAATGTAGGAAAGATCTAGTGTGACCATTGAAAAAAATTCACAAATATGAATCCTACTACAAATTGCTGACTGTTGCCTTAGACAGAGTCATTTCATGAAAAGTATATTTGAAATTTGTTAAAGATCTAAAGGGATTATTGCTATCCACCAAAGAGTTATATATCACCGTCACGATGATTTCTGCCAAGTTGTTGCATCATGCCTGCATGCCATTTTTGGAAATTTACTCATTTAAAGGCATAAAAGGTGTTGTAGAAAAATAATAATTTTAAGATATTAAAGGTCTTTAGCTGCTGCTACTATTGCCCCATAGAGTCATATTTCACTATGGCGGTTATTCCATATTAAAGGTCTATAGGTGTTATTTCTATTGCCTTAAAGTTGTTTTTCACTAATGTGGTTATTCCATTTTAAAACTCTGTAAGTGGTATCACTATTGCCCCATGGACTTTGAGTTCACTATAGAGTTTATTCCATATTAAAGGTCTGTAGGTGCTGCTAATATTGCCCCAAAGACTTATATTTCACTATGGAGGTTATCCCAAGTTGATGCATGCCATTTTTTAAAACTTTAGTCCAAGAAAGACAAACTTAAATGTACGAAAGGTCTTGAAAGGCGTTGTTGCATATAATGAATATTTGGAAGATATAAAAAATCTCAAGGGGCTGTCACTATTGCCCAGTAGAAAGACTGTTCATGTAAACAACACATCATAAATATTGCTTGGTGATTATATACTCTGGTGAGATTTCAGGATACAAAATAGCAGAAGGTAAAGCATTACAAACTAAATATGAACTTCTTGTTAATAACAGATATTGCACAGAGCTACAGTAGATTTTTATAGCCCACATTAAATAAAAAATGTTGGATATCACTGTTTCAGTTTTTTCTTTTACTTGTCCATGGGCAAGTAACTTGAGCTTACCCAAGCGAAAACTGTTTGCCCCAGGATTCAGACAAGTGAATTTGTAAATGTGTACCTTATAGTTACCATCATGACTTTTCTGCAGCATGTATCTTTATGTGTACCTTATAGTTACCTTCATGACTTTTCTGCAGCATGTATCTTTATGTGTACCTTATAGTTACCATCATGACTTTTCTGCAGCATGTATCTTTATGTGTACCTTATAGTTACCATCATGACTTTTCTGCAGCAATGCATCCTCATGTCTTAGCTTTTTTCTTCAGTATACATGCTCATTTCATGCTTAATCTTTTTCTTCTCTAGCATAGGTCCTCATAATCCTCTTAGAGATCCACTCCAATTTCACCTTCAATCACATATATCACATTGTTTTAAACAATTTTTTCTTTAGTATGAAACATCTGGAGACTTCTACCATCACCAGACATTATGTCATAAGCTTCATGCTTTTTTTCTGCAGCATGCATCTTTATGTGTACCTTATAGTTACTCCAATTTCAATTTCAATTTCAATCACATACATCACATTAAACAATTTTTTTTTCAGTGGGCAAACTTGTGTGCACCTTGAGAGATCTGTTATGAACCCAGGGGTCAGAAGAAGTCAACCCATAATGGTTGGAGAAGTCGTCCCAAGATCATAGATTCTAATTTGGGTATGTCGCCCCATGGTGCTTATCACTTAATATTACATTTTGAATCATTCTATTACCTAATCACAATTATAATTCATGGCGACTAACATTCACACTGAAATTCGAATACAGCCCCTTTATTTTTCAATAGCAATTATTTACTTAGGTCCTGTATATGTCAGACCATCATTACAAGCCATTGTGGAATTGCAGTTTGCTGTTGTTAATGCTGTTTAGTGTTGTCACCGTGATCTGTGTGGTGTCCAAGAAGGTTCAAACTTCTACACAGCTCCATTTATATCAGACTATTCTATAGTTTCTTAATTCCCCTCATAAATTTTGTCTCTACTAAAAACAGACCCTTCATTGTCAGTATTTACCTATTTATTGTAATCAGACCCCATTATTTTTAATGAAATTTAATCTTTGCCTCTTATTTTAGTGAAATCTAAATTAAATCACCAAATATCTCTTTTAATAGAAACAAACCTGGGTTAGAATAAGTGATATGACTGCAGATAATCCGAAAGCTTCACCATATTTGTTCGTCCACTAACTTCACTAACATGAATCAGCCGACTGACCCAATCAACTGTCACATGCTTCGTGAGGTGTAAAATCCAGAGAAAGCCTAACTGACTTTCATAAAGAATTAATTGTTGCAATAAAATACTACAATGCTTATGGTTTGAAATGCACTTTGGCACTGGATTGTTCTAGTCAAAATAGTTCTGGACACACAATATTACCCTTGTGTTTTCATGACTCACGGTATGTCTACCTTTTCTGTGTATGTCTTTGAAAAGATGTAACCTTTATACATTGGGCATTGACAATGGAATACATTACTTTAGACTTATTCCATCAGCAATTTAAATGAGGAACTAGGTCAGGCTTATAGTCATTTTTAGAAATTCAACATAACAATGTCACTAAATGGCAAGAGATACTTAGCAATCCAAACTGATCTTTTTAAAAACATGGAACAATTCAACATTTTATAAATTTAATAAGTTATTAAGTTGAAGGGAAACAAGGTGGATGCTCTAACCACTAGGCCACCAGAGCAGTCATACATTTTATGAAAAATTATTCATCGAAATAAATGGACCATCATTCTTTCTTGATAAAAATTGGATTTTCAACCTGGAGCAATTTCTCCAACCACCCTGGGACAACTTCTCCATATACGTTGGGGCAAGTTCTCCACAGGGCAATTTCCCGAAAGGCGATTTCTCTATGGGGCAAGTTCTCCATGTGCTTCATCTAATGTTCTATTAAATACTCCTAGGCCTAACAAAGCCACACAAAGCCTGATGAAGTCTCGACAAGTCAGACCAAGTCATGTGAAGTCAACAATGAAAACACTCCAATGTATTCAAATTGTAAATGATACTGATGAATCAAACTCAGACCAAATCAATTTGAAATGAGCATTTTAATTTTAAAATAATTTGATAAAACATGTATAAAAATAACATCTCTTTGTTTTTCTCATCAAGTTACTGAACATATGTTGACAACCATTTTACTTAAAAAGCTTTTCTTCAGTATGAATCTTCATGTGCTGTTTTAAATTTCCACACTGATTAAACATTTTATTACACACTTCACACTTGAATGGTTTTTTTCCAGTATGAATCCTCATGTGCCATTTTAATGCTCCACTCTGATTAAACATTTTATCATACACTTCACACTTGAATGGCTTGTCTCCAGTATGATTCCTCATGTGCAGTTTTAAAGATCCACTGTGATTAAACATTTTATCACACACTTCACACTTGAATGGTTTTTCTCCAGTATGAATCCTCATGTGCGATTTTAATGCTCCATTCTGATTAAACATTTTATCACACACTTCACGCTTTAATGGTTTTTCTCCAGTATGAATCCTCATGTGCAATTTTAATGCTCCACTCTGATTAAACATTTTATCACACGCCTCACACTTGAATGGTTTTTCTCTAGTATGAATCATCATGTGCAGCTTCAAATCTCCACTCCGACTTAATATTTTATCACACACTTCACGCTTAAATGGTTTTTCTCCAGTATGACCCCTCTTGTGCAATTTTAAAGCTCCACTGGTTAAATAATTTATCACACATTTCACAGTTGAATGGTTTTTCTCCAGTATGAATCCTCATGTGAGTTTTTAAAGGTCCACTATTAAACATTTTATCACACATTCCACACTTTTATGGTTTTTCTCCAGCATGCAACTTCATGTTTAGTTTAAAATATCAGCTCTGTTTAAAGATTGTTTCACACTTATATGGTTTTTCACCAGTATGCTTTCTCGTGTATCTTTTTAAATGTCCACTATCACTAAATTTTTGTATACCACACTTCAGTTATGTTTTTTCTCCAGTATGCACCACCTTTAAATTTCCACTCTTGACTAATCCTTTCATCACATACGACACACACAAATGGTTTTTCCCCAGTATGTTTTTTTTTTTATGTGCAGTTTCAAATCTCATTCCTGTTCAACGTCACACACTTAAATGGTTTTCTCCTGTATGTATCCTCAGTTCACGTCTCCATTCTGATTAAACATTCTATCAAATAGTTTACACTTATGTTTTTTCTCCATTATGCTTCTTCACATGCCGTTTAAAACTTCCACTCTCATTAAATAATTTATTACACACTTCACACTTACTCCCTAAACGTTTTTTTTTTCTCCAGTATCTAGCATTCTGTGCTTCTGTAGTGTTCAACGTAGATCAAAGAGATTTTTCCACAAGCATATACTCCATGTGCTCATTCACCTTTTATTGTTACGTACTAGTCAATTTCTAGTTGTAATCCGCCATGTTCGTACTGAGTTCTGGAAGAGTCCATTTTCGATAGAAGGGGAGAAAAAGAAATCTCAAGACAATGGCCTAAAATTATTGTATTCAGTATTTCAATATAAAAAGATATAGAGTAATGTGAATTGTATAATAATAATAATAATAATAATAATAACGATGACGCTACTGCTACTACTACCACTAATAATAATAATAATAATAATAATAATAATAATAATAATAATAATTCTATTTCTTGTCTAATGGGTCCCACATTGTATGTTTCTATACAAGATTAAATGATAATGACAATTATTTATTGGTAACATCCGCCATCTTCGTCCTGAACTCCGGAAGAGTCCATTTTCCAGCACAGATCCTGGTCGGAATCGTAGTGTGCCACTTGTTAACATAGTCTGCATCGTCTTTAATTACCATTCCATTTACATTTAATATGTCCGTGTCAACAAGGATGAAAAAAATCCAAAGATAAATGATGTAAAATTAATGTAATCAGTATTTGAATCTAAAGAAATACAGAGTAATGTACTTTGAAGAAGAAGAAGAAGAAGAAGAAGAAGAACAAGAAGAAGAACAAGAAGAAGAAAAAGAAGAAGAAAAAGAAGACGAAAAGGCGAAAAGAAGATGATGAAGATGAAGGAAAAAATGTTCAATGTATTTTACGATGTCCGCGGGCCCGAGTGGTGGAGTGTTCTAAAACGCTTACCGTTCCGGATCACTGCCATCTCACGTCTGCGTGGGTTCGAGTCTCGGGCTCGGCTAACGTGGGTACGAGAGAAAGCATGCCAGTAGCTTCTCGTGGGTCAGTGGGTTCTTCTCGGGGTTTTCCAGGGTTCTTCCTCCACCAGCTATACTGGCCGCCATGTATGGCCTGTCTTGTGCTGAAAAATAGGCGTTAAACCGTACAACAACAACAACAAAAACAAAAACAATAACTACAGTGTCCGCCATCTTTGTTTTGGAGGCAATTTATGTATTGGAGGCACCTCAGATTTTCACTATGTGGTGTATACAACCATTATTGAACACCAATAAACCGTTGATAGAACTACTTTGTACGTAGAATAAGTTATGGTCAACAATAAAATGATGCACTTACCATCTCATGTAAGGATAATACATCCGGATAGTGCATGTCCTAATTTTCCCGCATCTCGAACGCAGTTGGAGGATAATATTTACTGTACTGTTCATACGTCTGACAAAATGGTTTTAGTGTTTGGTCATACATTTGTAATTAAGAGCGCAATAATATAATTAGCATTCAGTATTTGTCTTGAATCTCAGTATTTTAACGATATCTAATATTTAATGTGTCTTAAATACCTGTTAGCAGTATGTATTGTTTTGGCGGAGTGTTACACTGTGTAGTGCAAGCGAAGATATAAATACCGGTGTCGTGCACACCAGTCAGTTTGCCTTCAACCGGCATTGGGTTCGTATGCAAATGCAATACATAATCGGCTTACAACAGGGGTAGGCAATGTCATCGTTCTCTAAATAGAAATTAACTGAAAATAATCAAATTAGAAAATATACATCAACTTCTGCAATATATAAATATTTAATAAAGTTTGGTACTAAAGAAAATCAAAGCCAAAGAAGTAGCGTAGAGTACTTTTACGTAGGGATAGAGTGCCTCCATAACGCTATTGCAGTACATTTGTATGACTTTATATTTTTATCGTAACAGAAATGGTCATCCGCTTCGCATGTTAATTCTATTGATTTGAATTCGTTTGAGCAGCATGGAGGGTGAACCCTACCACTTTTAGAGAACTCCTTCTTTGAAAATAAAGCTTCCTACGAAAACGAAAAGACAAGGTCAATAACAATAAACCGAGGTCTCTATCCGACCGAGATCTATCTCTAATTGGGTTATTTTATCTTTGACGCTTGTAGTTTTGCGTTCTCGTTTACCTACCCAGACACTCAATGTTTGTCATCTCCCTCCCTGCTGCTGTCCCTCGCAACGAAAAATTGTATCGAGACCTATGTGATGATGTGACCGAGGATCATGTAAATTTATGGTGATAAATCCACGAGGAATCGCTTGCGCTTTTGAGAAGTTTATGAATTTAATCATATCCAAGTCTGATGAATGTTTCGCAGAGTATGTGTATCGACTCCATTAAACACAACCAGAAGATTGCAGTTATCGTGATAAATCCACGAGGAATCGCTTGTGCTTTTGAGAAGTTTATGAATTTAATCATATCCAAGTCTGATGGATGTTTCGCAGAGTATGTGTATCGACTCCATTAAACACAACCAGAAGACTGCAGTTATCGTGATAAATCCACGAGGAATCGCTTGTGCTTTTGAGAAGTTTATGAATTTCATCATATCCATGTCTCCTGAACACCAAGTCTGATGGATGTTTCGAAGAGTATGTGTATCAACTCCATTAAACACAACCAGAAGATTGCAGTTATCTGTGATCACTTTTGGTGTTTATGTATATCGCTGAGTAACGTATATAATATCCGTGTTTTTGTGTCTGTCTCGGAAAAATATCTGAGCTGGATTTGATTGTTTGTCTACTATCGCATCATCGTATTCTACAAGATTATTAATACATCCATCGAGATCATCTAGAGATGGAGCTTCATCAATATCTGATAAAATCAATAATATCATTACCGTCTTCGTCCAACAATTTTGCATTTTCATTAAAATCTTTAATCACGTCGAAGCTTCGGTAATCATCTACAAATGTTGCGACTAAATACAACTTATCCCACTTCAGCGACCTCATTATCAGATTAAACAATAATTGCGTCTTACCAGACCCAGATGGGCCTATTATAATTGCTCTGATAGAATTTGGTATAGCTTGATGATGCTTGATCGGCTCTTGCTTTCGTATTGCTGATTAATCAATGATATCCATGTTGTAGAAATATCTAATAAATAATATGAATTTATACTGTGTTCGATGCAGAGCTCCCACCCCCACAAGTGGATTAAAAACGATAACGACGAGGAATAAAAAGCGTGCGCTTACAGGCAAGTGTGTGAAATGTGGTACAAATAATACAGATTTATCTTCCACTTGACTAATGTCAATGGCGGTGATATCGCTGCTTCATTGGGAAAATTACCTGGAGCTCCATGGGATAAATATCATGGTGAGAAGCATCATCCTGTGTATAATTATTGTGGTCCTGGAACCCGACTTGATATCCGACTTGACGAACGAGACAAACAAAGACCTGGAGAGTATCCAAGAAATTCGATTGATCAAGAGTGCCATGTTCATGATGTCGCGTATAAAAATCCAGATCTGCAACAACGACATATTGCAGACGTGAAGTTGATTCATACTTTAAAGGTTGTAAAAAATAAATCTCACAGAGAATCACTTTCTAATTGGCAGGTAAGATCTGTGACGAAAGGTAAATTAGTGCTAGAGGCCGGTAATTAGTCGGCCGATTATTATTATTATAATAATGGAATCAATTTATTATATATTTATTACAACACTGGTGGCTTTGTCGTACAGGTGCTCAACAACCTGCACTCGATTTCAGCTGATGTTATACTTCGTCATAGTTTCCTATAAGGCTGCATGCCATACCCTATCAAAGGCCGTTTATGAAATCTATAAAGACGTGGTATAGATTCTGCTGATACTGAAGGTATTTCTCGCAAAGGAGTCTGAGATTGAAGAGTTGTGCTGTGGTGCTCCTTCTTGCTCGCCTGCTCTTCAGCAATAATTTTCTCTTCTTGAGGCTTTAGTCTGTCGAGTTGAAGATAAATAGGTGCATAATATTGTAAGGTGTTTGTTTTAGAGTCTTTTTTCTGTCTTTTTTTGTTTCACTCTCATTGATTGAATATGTGATAAACAAATTCTCTTGTAATATCAACTGTTGCATAAATGCCTCAATTACAGAACATCCTTTATACATATTTTATGTTCCTTTTTAAAAAAATATTTTGTTTTTTCTACTTCTTCATCTGTTGTTTGTTTAAATGTTCTTTAAGTTTTACTTAATGCAGAATGAGGTGATCTTAACCTAAATACAGTAATTAAAATCCATTAAAATATCTGCTTCTAGTTGTTATTATGTAATCTTTAGGTTTAGTCCATAATTTATTCAAATTATGAAATTAGCATGACCGAATCATATTCTTCAAAGGCTGATGAAGTCATTACATACGCCTGGACTTTCGGTGACGGAAGATTTAAATTTGATGCCTAATTCATGCAGAACATTGTGAAAACTTCCAGACAAAATTTCTGACTCTTGATCAGATGGGACAGATTTGGGATGTCCATAAAATGTAAACAAAGAAGCTATCAAAGCTTTTTACAATGCATTTGACAAGTGTAATAAGATCTACAATATTTAGAAATATAACTTATAACTTTTTGACACAAAATGATTCAAGATCTTGTAAGAGGTCTTACTGACTTCGAAATGACCAGCCAGAAGCATTTCATGGGCTAGACTAGTAATTTTCTGTCAACATCAGGACTTGGAGGAAAACGTTGCTTTGTGTCAAAAATTATGCAAGATTCATAAACACACAAGTCCATTTAATATGACTTTTGTGTTATCTTTTCATATTTCAAGCCTCATGTGACAAATAATAACATAAAATGGGCAATTTTGGGCAAATATAAATTGGAGTCCGGATTTGTGGAATTTGAGTCAGGGCTTGTGATATTTAAAGTCACCAGCCCTGGGCCTGTGAGATTTGAGTACTGCAGAAAAACAATCACTTTTTGCCTCCTGAATGGTCGTCTGTACTATATCTGTATTTGTACGTAGCAGAGACCATAACAGGTATTTGACTACAGGGGGAGTTCGCATCTTCGTAGGTCTTGTGGAGTGCTGACTTAAAAGCTTCTACAGGCTTGGCTCTCACAATATTTGTGTCCAGGTCATTCCACTGCACAACAGTTTTTATAACGAAAGAGTTTCTAAATTGTTCAGTACTAATCGAGCTTTTAACAACAAAACATGTAGGATTGTTAGTGATCTGATTTTATACAAAATGTTTGGTTTCAAAATCAGTGTAAGATTTATATTTTATGAGGCCTTTTGGTTTAAGTCTAAGTAATTAGCGATGTCTATAAATGGTGTCGTACCATTCGCTATTTTGAACAGATAAGTAAGCCTACTGAACTCACATCACTGTTGAAGGCTAGGGAGTTCAGGGGTCCAGCTAGACTTGAATTTTATGGAGAAGTGACTTCTTTTGGACAGAACAGGAAGAAGTGAGAGCGTAACAGGGAGATGTGGAAGCAAAGCAAGATATATATATATATATATATATATATATATATATATATATATATATATATTGCATATCATGCTGTGTATTTTCATTCTCTTATTTGAATTATGCCCTCTATTTCGTAGCATGCATATCTTTATTTAACATTAGTTTTAAGCAATATTTTGCTTTGAAGCAGAACATTTTCTGAGTTGTATGTATATTATAAGACATTCTGTACTTGTATAAAAATTATTATATTCATATGCAGTGTATTTTGACCATATGACTTTAGAGGACAATGTAGAAACTATAATGAATCCGAAAAGACTAGAGTAACTAGACTAAGGTATTGTAATTGCAATTTAGTAAAAACTACCCTTCAACAAGAATTATTCCTTTCTACTTTATGAAAGTTCACATTAAAATGGCAGTTGACAAAAATTATAACTTTGTTTGAAACAACCCTTGTAAAATGTACATGAAAGCAAAATGCACATGCATCTCCACACCTTATTGTTTGCCTCAACTTTTTTTTGTTGTCCAGAAAACATTACCGTAACTATTTGTAGATAACAAACTGAAGCATTAAAGTAGGTACATGAATGATATAAAAGCTTCTTTCCAAATGAAATGAAACACCGAATATGTGAGTGCATCTATTTTTAGAAAAGGGGTTTTCTAAGCATTATTCTAGCTTCGTAACAACAATAATAAGATTGCAAATGTATGCTATATACTTGCAGTAACATAAGGCATTGGTTAAATAGTATTTGCTTCGTCGCTTGTTTTGCCGTAATTTCACAAAAATGAGTGAAAACAACTCCGACCTTAAAGAGCTTTTCGAGTTCTAAAATATTGTATTGTTCCATGTGTTTTATATGGTAAATCTTCAACAGAATAATATTTAGATTTTCGTTCTATCAACTTATAATTTTCATTAATATATGTGCCCAAAGATTCATGAAAGTAGACAATCTGGTACCTTCCTGACACAGTGATGTCTGCCATTATTTGCCCCCGACGCGGTGGCAGGTTCACTTACAGTTTGTAACTGATTGTATGAAGAAAATAATGCACATGCAGCAGGTAAAATCTTCAGATCACCAATTCAATTCTCATAACACAAACTGCTATTTACATACTATTGTTTAAGTTTCAAAACACAAATTTGTATGTTTTTTTCATCAAATGATGACTAACGCAAATCAGCCAGAGAGGTATATAACGCATATCTGCTATAACCACGGGACTATGAAGTTTTGTCAATAAACTATCATGAAATCTGTTACAACACAAAAATTACCTTATCGGTACTAATAAATTAACACAAATTATATTGCCAATAAGGTGATTTTGCGTTGTCAGAAATGTCATCATACTTTACTGATAACTTTAGCACAGTAGGGCTTTCTCATTGGCAATAATTAATGCGTGCCATTTGCATAAAGATACAGAAATGTATCCAAATATGTGTGCTCCATATCATCACTATATAATTCCATAACTTTACACACAGACAATACGAATATTTATAATTTTTTTTTTTATATCTATTTTCACACATTTTCTATCAACATTCAATATTTCCAGTATTGTCAGTTCAGACTGTCGCTACACATCTTTACATGTCCTTGAACCTATCTTAAGACAAAGAAGTATGTAGAGCAGCTCTTGAAAACAGATGCCGACGTAAATTTTTACACCGGGCTGAAGTCAAAACACACATTTGACAAGCTGCATACATACATTTCTCCTTTAGTGAACAGAAGATGGACTGGTATACATTCAATGGCAAAGAACATTCGTAAATTTTCTAACGCTTCAAACAGATTTGGCCCTGAAAGGAAACTTACTTCAGGGGGTGAATTTCTGTTGACTATAATGAAATTAAGACTAGGATTATTGAACAAAGTCCTAGCGAGACGCTTTGACATCTCTGCAACGTTGTGCTCAAGAATTTTCTTTGCTTCGTTAAGAGCATGCTGCTGTAGAGTCTTGTCTACATTCCTGGCGAAGAACGTCTGATTGCAACAAAACCGGAGAGGTTCAGACGCATGCCAGATCTTCCCTCTATCATAGACTGCACCGACATTTTCATAGAAACACCACAAGATTTATACCTTCAGAGTGCCACCTGGGGTGACTATAAAGACCACAATACTGCAAAAATCTTGCTTGCCTCTTCACCGAACAGTTCCATAATATATGTGTCACCTGCATACACAGGTCGCAGTAGTGACAAAGCATTAACAGCAGATTGTGGATTTTTAGATATGGTCCCTTCATATTTGATGATTATGGCAGACAAAGGTTTCAGGATGGCTGATGAATGTGAAGCAATTAATATTTCGCTACATGTATCACCAGGAAAACGGGGGCATTCACAGTTGCCTTCTGCTGCTGTTAAGAAAACAAAGAGAATTGCAAACCATCGCATTCTTATTGAGCAAGTGATTCGACGTCTGAAAACATTCAGAATCCTACAAAATGAAATTCCCATTTCATTGATTGGGCACATTGATGACATTGGTAAAGTTTGCAATGCACTTTGCAACTTAAAAGAACCTATATATAGAAATTAAGTTCGACAGACCTTTTTATATGCTCTGTATAGATACATGCTTACTGACTAAAATTGTGCAATTTTATGCATATCACTTAATTTCATATGATCTGTTGAAATGGACATATATTTGAATCTTGTCTATAGTGTTTCCCACAGAGTTTGTAAATATATGGTAATCATCCTATCCAGAGGGTACCTTTGGTGCGCATTTAGCATTTTAAAGGGCAGCCTTTTTTATCGCAAAGTAGCATTCAGTTTATGGTAATAATAATAATACTTATAATAATTTATTATTAATTTATTAAGTTTAATACATTATTTTAGGATACAGATTTCACCACAATAAATGTGTTCTAGTTTTAATGCATTTTAAATAGCATACAAAGCTTTAACTGTAGGAAGTCAAGTCATATATTTGATTCCGCAAATAAAAAAATTGTGTGTTTCCAGTTGGCTGAATGTCCTTGTTTCCCATTGCTGACCCTCGACTTTTTCCCTCATGGCATAAACTTTTTCAAAAATAAAATCACATTGCCGAATCCATCTGTATATCTAATTGGGCCGGTTTTCCTTAGTACTTTGAAGTGCTGGAAATGTTTGATTTATATATAATGTTTAGAAAAAGAAAATACCCCCCCCCCCGCCTAACCTAATTTTAAAACCAGTGAAGTAGGAAGCACATCTTTTTATGATTTATACGTTCATGTTATAAGGACAGATGACTGCTTATGCATATTGTAAAATATAAACAATGCCTAATAATGCATAATTACATATTTGCAATGTTTGATATTTGTTGCACATATATGTCACATATAAACAGGCATAAAACTACTTCGTACATATTTTAATGTCAGTGACATGCATTTGCACTTCATTAATATACAAACACCATTTGTAATAGTGAGACACAAAAAGGTCATTGACCAATCAAAAAAAGCCGGGGGGGGGGGGAATATGGTAGCATGGAAATAAAACAGTATGGCACAACACCGCCCTAAAATGGCATGTGTGAAACACTATGCCAAAGCCTTTTTCAGTCAAAAACAATATTTTTATTTCAGAAGCCATCTTTTTTAAACTTATTTGTGTCTAAATAGCTTTTCTTACTAGTATTTAAAACCAAATTAAAAATTACTTTCATATATCATGAAGTTCTTTGTTTTCATTTAGAACTAACTGCAAGATCACATGTT
>JAECUM010072462.1:0-13234 GCA_016617855.1 Megalonaias nervosa | reverse complement strand
TATATATATAATGATTCAAACAAAGAATCGATGTAATTGGCTTATGATCGGATATACTTCTCCTTGTAACAAAGCATGTGTAAATGAATTCTGCGACTACCATATGCAAAGTGTTAGACACGGTAGTCTAGGACCAAAACCGTGTGTGCAATGTGGTGTTGGAGTCAGAGGAAAAACTAAGTTGTGTGTAAAATGCGGTATTAAAAATACAGAGAACTAAAACGATAATATGATAAAAAAAATATTACCTTGACATTGTCAGGTAAATCTCCTATAAAAACCGCAGAAGATTATCTCGCTAGATTTTCAAAATAATGATTTAGACAAATAATATTATTATATAAATGGAGCAAAATGAGTTTGTGAAACATGCAGTCATTAAAAATTATGAAGCATCTCGTTATGGTACTATCAGAAACTGCCGATCAAGAAACCCAGTCGGTAGTGTTGATAAATTTGGTTATTTTAGAATCAATACCGGTAGAAATAAAAATTATTTCTCACATAGGTTCATATTCGAATGTTTTCATGGGGTCATCGAAGATGGACTTGTAATTGATCACATTGATGGAAATCCCAAAAATAATCATTTATCTAACCTGCAAGTTGTTATGCAGAGTCAGAATTCTACACGTGGAAATACAGGAAGGTGTAAAGTATTCGGAAAGCGAGCTATTAAAGCCATAAATACAGAAACAGGCCAAGAAATAACTTTTCCATCAATAAGTGCAGCTGCCAGATATTTTTGTATACATCCACAATCGGTACAACATGTTGCAAATAAAACATACAAATCTGCATATTCAATAAAATATGATCAGCCGATAATATTTGAATATGTCAGATAACTCTGTCCTCTTAACTTAAAATACAAAAAAACAGAATAAATAAATATTTTTTTTACTGTATATAGTTCGACTCTGTCAAGGGTCCACCTTCACTGTCGCTACTTTCAGTGTCACTTTCACTTTTGACAGAATCAAATGACATAATCTTTCTCAATTGCATTACACGATTCTCCATAATCTTTTTTCTTTCGTACTCGTGAGACAATTCGGATCTTATTTTTTCGATTGAACGTGCAAGAGGTATAAATAGCTTTACCTGTGTGTCATTTACCATTGCCAAAGATTCTAACATAGACTGATAAATTAATTTCATGAATCTATAATTAGATGGTAATATGAATTTATTCTCGAATTTTCGTTGTTGTAATGATTCAAAATCACACATAATTTTCTGAGTATCAAGATTATCAGATATCTTTATTCCGTCATGTTTTAATTTTTCAATAGCAGAAATAATATCATTAATGTTTTCGTAGTTCATTATATAATAAATAGTTCCTTAAAATAAAAAAAATAATTAACATTGAAGTTTTTAACTTTGACTTTTGACATTTGGCCCTTGACCTTTGACCTTGACCTTGAACTTTGACCCTTGTAAAGTTGACTTGGTTATGTATATATATGTTAGATATGTTAGGTTGACTGACTTGGTGTTTGTATGTTATTATTATTATTATATTATATAATTATTATGTTATATTATTATTATGTTATATTATTATTATTATGTTATATGATTATTATTATTATTAAAAATATGAAAAATAATCATCAGTAGCATCGTAAGCGGTTACCCGTCACTGGGCCCCTTGATAGCCTTTGTGCCTTTCATGGGGTCCTTTGCATGATGATGTCTTTGTTATGACCGTTATTGGCACCCCATGTGCTGTTTCTATTGGCTAGCATTCTTTCTGTATGTTTCTTTATGGGGTTCTTCAATGAGGTAGAGAGCTCAGGCATGCTACTGATTATTTTAGGGAGCTTTTGCATAGACACGTCCCCCGGCGAATTGCTAAACGAAACGAAACGAAACCGAAACGAAATTTTAGAGATTCAGAGGACTGTCTAGGCATTGCGAATTCAATAACCCCCCACCAAATCAAACCCCGGGGTAAGTGCAAAACGCACTCACCACGTTGTTTAACGTGATGAGGGGTTATTGAATTCGTTGGAGCTGTGCTTCGCTCCCCAACCTTTATAGATAAAATGGCATCGTTCCGAATACTGTCGACACTCGTCAGCCACAGGAGCCGAACCACGGCCGTCAGTATCATAGTCCAACGCTATAGCAATGCACCACTTTCCGATTCATACATATAGACGTTTTAAAATTATTATATAGTTAACCCAACACTGAATAAGCAGGCAAATTACGTACGAGCAGTATATACTGAATAAAATCACAATTATTGTAAAACTGTAGCGTAGATTTACTTCAATTTTCAAACACAATTTATAAAATATGATAATTCTACACAGGAAGTCGGGAATTTCAAGAGTACATTCAGATCAATATAACATGCCACACCTTGTACATATATATAACATGCGTAGAGAATAAAATCAGTTATTGTAGAACTGTAGCATGAAATTACTTCAATTTTCAAACACAATTTATAAAATATACTGTATAAAATAATTCCACATTACATTTTCTGTATAAGTTCTCGTTCGTTAGGTTAAAATACATGTATACAGCTGTGTTTATAAGAGCTAAAAATAACTCTGATTTGTAATTACGCACCTGTATTAAGCCGACGTGATTTAAAGTCATCAGAGTCAAAAGGTGCATAAATATCCTTTTCTATTACAAATTACTGCTCCAGTGACAGCTAAATGCTAAAAGAGAACAAATAAATCGCTAAATAATTAACCGTTTTGATGAAAGAAAACAAAATATCTTCGTGGTCTTATGAATTGACGCAGCGACGGGGGGATAATTGCTTAATTTACTCTACAGAGAGTACAGAGTTATCTCGCTTCATTGTATGTGCAATTGCCTCAAACATATTATTATAGAAACTGATTATTATTCAGATTTTAATGATTTTGAGTATTGTTTAACCCATCAGATTAAAGAATTTGTAACCATTTCATTAATCAGAGTACCGTTTATCCCATCAGATTATGAAATTTGTAACCATTTCATTAATCAGATTATCATTTAACCTATCAAATTATGAAAAATCAGTAAAAAAAAAAATAATATATTATTTCAGAATCAGATTATTTTTTTTCTTCTGATTATATCAGGGAATATTTACTCGGATGTTCTACGAGCGTACATATAGATTAAAATGTAGTGATTCTTGTCTTAGATCCAACAGGTATCCAGCCTGGTCAGTAAGCTTGAAATGTATCCTTGATAATAGCGGATTATGTACACGTAGATAAACTGGATTAATTGGCTCAGATACAATTAACCACCCTGGGGGTATTTGAGGACTGAATGAATATAATATATATCCTTGTTGAGCTTGAGTGGATTTTTCAAGATCTACTTGATAGCTACCATCAATTACGTCACATACTAGACTGACTGCGATTGTTGATGTTATATTAACAATACCAGGTGAGATATGACGACCTTCACCGTACGGATTATTATTATATTTAAGAATGGTTGGTGTCGGGATTAATTTTCTCCATGAATCACATATTCTTTTAAAGTGTTCATCAATAAGATCATTAACTGATTTCTTTAGCTCTTCATAATTAAATTCTGGAATTATAAATGTTGGTAGCTGTTCTTCTGTGATTCCATAAAATTTAAGAAATACTGTTTTAAATAAATGTTTATAAATTACACGCTGAATTGGGTCGTCTTCATTAATTATATAAATTTCAGCATATATATCTTCTTGTTCCTTAAATCTTTTTTCTCTGTCAACGATATCCTTATTCATATATTCTAAGTCTGATGCAACTTGATTCAAATGTTGTATTGTTTCAATTACCTGATTTTTTATATCATCATCGTAGTAATTGTTGATGTTGGAAAATAAATTTCTTAGATCATTAAGTACACGTTCATGTTCAGATTTAATTAAACTAGATGCTGAGTTAATTTCTTCAACGTTAATTGTTACTGTTGTACCTTTCTTACCTTGAATGTTTTTTGTAAAACGAAAAATATGGTCAAGTAAAGCAATTTTCTGATCTATTATCCATGGATAAGTTTTTCCATATTCTGGAAGTTTTATAAATATTTTTTTATCTGTAACGAAATCAGATCGTTGTGGTTCTGGTGGGCCTTTATAAACTGGTGGAATATCTGGCCAACCTAATACTGATCTAATCGAACTTTGATAAATATCTACAGAATAATCAGGAGAATTTATTTCAACCACTGCTGATAATGTTGGTTCGTAAACAGTATTTGCTAATTTGGATTCTTTTCCTGTAATAGATTTAATTCTGTTTTGAAACTCATCATTAATTTGTTCTATTTGATAACTGCCCGTGGGAATACTAACTACTTGCCAATCAGGAGTTCCATCAGGCTTATTTTTATTAGCAAATACTAATGAATTATTTGGTTGTAGTCCACCGAATGGTTTTGATCTAAAATTTGGCCAGCTATAATAAACTCATAATTGTGCTAATGCTATTTCTTTTGCTGGAATTGCGGTCGGAAAGTTAACGCTAAACTCAGGATTGGTCGAACTTAATGATATCATAGTAGTATTTGACGGTGCTGTATTAGTGACGATCTGTTGAAGTAATTCTCTCGATGCTGTCGAGGACTCAGTCAAGGACGTTGACATTATTATTATTGTTATTATTTAATTCTCCATTTTTTCGCCTTGGTTATTGTGAGTGACTTTATCACTAAATGCTTCATCATAGGTTTTCATTATCGTCGCGAACTCCTCATCAGATATTTTACCATCATTAAGATACAACGAAATATATGACGATAATTTAGAATAAGCTGTTGTTGCTGTATATAATTTTATTATATACTCGTGTAATTTATCATTTGTACATGTTGTTATCTTCTTAGCGATAATACTGAGAATGCCTGCGATAGTCGTTGAAGTTGAAACGACAATTGTTACAACTGCAGGCGCTGTCATTGTTATTGTTGATAATAATAATCCGGCTCCAGCAATAACAGCAGAAACTGAGTAAACAATTATATCAATGACAACCATAAGTCTGCGATATTTTTTTACTTTTACTGTATAATCGTCGATGATATATTTTAATTCAATCTGACATTTACATATTTGATTGTATCTGTGACGTTGAACGTCGATTGAGGTTTGATTCATTATTATTTAATGACGTTAAGTAATTAATTGAGGAGTTTCAGCTACGAATTCCAGACACCACCAGTAACGTCTCGGGGGCATTTCCGTTGATGTCAATGTAAATGTTTCTTTGGTGTCCTTATTTAACATCACCAGTAGAGGATTATGATGTACATTTGGCGATGATGAAGTGGCCGCAGTAATTTCCAAACCATACATGGACAGCCTGTATAACCCAGTTACTTCTGCGGTATGTTCGAGAGTGTTATTTTGTGGTGTCCATGTTGATGATCCTAATGCTACTGTGTACACGATATTGTTAATTCGTTTATGTGGAATTTTAATCAGATCAGTTTTGCTAACAATATTAGGGATTCCACTGACAATATCGGTGATTTTCGCATTAATGTCATCGAGTTTTGTTTTAACGTCGGAGAGTTTAATATCAACAATTGGTGGACTTCCAAAAAATTCATTAGTGGTTCTGTTCACGTTTCTGCGAAAATTTAAAAACAGATTTGAATGATTAAAAATTCAGTTCTAAATGCGGTAATTCCATCACTGATTGTTGTTAACGAAGTTGTTACTGAAATTTCCTTATCATCGACGTATTTTTTCGTTGCAGCATCAAAATCATATTCTGGTGTTCCGAGATTATTAATACCATTATTATTCATGTTGAGGAATGCACGCATTATACCACCGTTGGCTAATACGTACTTAGATTCTTGATCGTCAACGTATTTCCTCGTTGCAGCGTCATTATCTGCAGTTGGGTTTCCAAGGTCTATAATTTTATTTCGATTCATGATAATGTGACCCGTGAATGAATCACCAGCTTTCTTGATATAATCGTTAACTGACTTACCGGAATCTTGTATTTTACCTTGATCAGTAAAAGTAACTATATTATCAACAGCCGCGGTAGGAACTCGTATGAGTACATCTGGCAGTTGTATATTACTTGTCTTTAATCGTTCTTGATTATCCTGAAAAACAACGACTTCATTTTGATCCACACTTGTAATGTTTAATAAATCATTGATTTCACTTCTGAGCTGATCAAGAGTTGCATATTTAGATAAATCAGCTTGCTGCTGAGCTTTACCACGAGCAGATCTTCCGTAAATATCTACCATTATATTTACTAATGTCTGTTTAAATGTGACAAAGTAGTATAATCGTGTACAGCTTTATGAGGTGGTTTTGTTGATTTTGATACAGCATCAAGTACAGCGAGTACTTCTCGACCACATATTGCTGGATCAGTTAATTTTTGTGTTGGTAATGTTGAATACCAGATTGGAGTACTTTGCATGCTGCTAACATATTCTAAAAATTCTTTTGGTGGTGCTAGTCCATATGAATCAAAATAAATAATTCCACGTGGATCAATTGCATACGCAACCCAGTGTGTGCCTGGTCCAGAGTTTTTATCGAGATTAATAATACCAGTTTAAATATTGTTTGGGTTTTTTTTGGTAATTGATCACGCATAAAAACACCTCTAAAGTTTTTTATTTTTAATTTTTTAGCAGCATCAAGTAAATCAAAATTGGACATTGGCTGAATCAATGAACTGTCCCGGGAAGTCTTAGACCCTTTCCGTACCATGAATATGGGGTCCCTGGTAATCTTAGACCCCTTCCCTTTTTTTTTTTGGAGGTTTTTATTCCCTGTCCGATTGCTTTCTTTAATGCCATTCCAGCAGCGGTTCCAACAGCGCCTAATGCAGCTGCTTTTGCAACAGCTGGGGCTGCAGCGGCTATTAATGCTGGTATAGCTGCAAGAAGTGGAAATATACCATCCGTCTTAGCGATGTCTTTAATAGCACCCGCAGAAAGATTAAGTTTTATACCTTTATTTGATTTTTTGGCTGCATTGAAATGCCTGAGCTGACGTTCTGTAAGAGATAATTTATTTTGACCACTCATTTGTTCTCTTTTTAGCGATATTTTTATTCCGCAGTTATCTTTTGATGCTGATTGTAGCCTTTTAATCTGACCAGGAGTCAGGGTAACACTAACGTGATTATATGACATTATAATATTATGAGCGATCTAATTACATGTTTTCTACTGGAGCATCAACAACTCTCATTCGTCCACCAACACCTTCAAGTAACATTGATTTATCGCTGAGTATAACGGCTATTGCTGTGTAATTAGCAATAGCTCCTATTGTCACACGAGCTCGAAAATATATATCAACTACTGATTGTCTAGTTAAATCTAAATGTTCGAGTGAAAAGTAATATATTGGATACAACGTTGTAAAATCTAGCTGTGATATTTGTAAACCAGTATCAACATTTTGATCACGTCCCATGAACGTCATCAGACGATGATATGCACGTGCTACATGATTTTGCTCGAAATTCAATAAAATATCCTCGGATGGTTCTTGATGTCCATTTATCCTCAACGAAACCTCGGAAACACCAAGATTGTCAAATATCATAATACTACGTGTTTGATCATTTACTCGTGCAGCATCTTGAAATGCAATAAATATATGTCGTGGTGCAGAAATACCTTGCTGAGAAGCTATTTGCCATGTAAATAAACCATTAATATTACTCTGGATAGCATCTGTGGTCATTGTTAGCCATGATACAATCGATTTACCGCCGCTGCCCATGAAAGCAAGCAACCGATCTTCTTCAGTTATTGATAGAGTCATTACTGGCATCCACAATGAAAGTTTTGTAAGAATTACTTTACCAGCATCACCAGCGGGTCGCCATATTGCATCATTGTCGGTTGTTTTTCGTACAAGTACAA
The DNA here is from genome assembly GCA_016617855.1 of Megalonaias nervosa. Classification (NCBI taxonomy): domain Eukaryota; kingdom Metazoa; phylum Mollusca; class Bivalvia; order Unionida; family Unionidae; genus Megalonaias; species Megalonaias nervosa. The sequence continues at coordinate 5,347 of JAECUM010072462.1, read as the reverse complement.
CTGTATGCTTAGCTCCGAAAATGACTTTTCTGACATTTCTACAGAATCCAAAGATATGTGACAGTGGAATTGAACATGAAAATGCTCTTCTATTACCTTGTAACATTGCTCGACGTGATCTAAATCCTAAGTTGAAATCTGGATCTACATTAATAATCATACTTTGTACATCAGCGTTGGCGTTTCTAGCAAAATTTCTTGGTTGTCCTATTTCATATTGTTGGTACTCTGGAGAATTAGAAGTATCTTTCACAAACATCATTGATGGACCAGTTGATCTTGAATAATCATCGCTGTATCTCGCAAGACCAAGTATTGTTGTAGCAACGTCAACGTCTTTCTGATTTGATTCAATATTTTTTCCGTCAATCATATACGTAGCGCTGTCAAATAACGCCATAATACCATTATTAACAAAACCAACACTAACATCGGCGTTGTATTCAGTATTATCTGTTTTTATAATCTCACCTTCTACTTCAATAAATGCTTCAGCGGGTAAGAAATACCTACTTGTATCTTGAACTCGAAGTTCAATTCGTCCACGCTGATCTGGAATTCGTGCGTCATAAGAATAATATTGATAATCACGCACAGACTCATCTTTAAGAACTGGTGCGTCCATATCAAATGCGGGATCAGATATACGTTTGAACATCTTTATTATATTTATTATCGTCTAACACGAAGACCACTTCGGGAAGTGAGACCACTTCCTGCTATCAGACTAGCGGTTATATTTTTTTCTTTTTCTGACATTGGTACCAGCCAGGTACTAGCCAACTCTGCTAGTTTTTGATTAGCAGCTTGATTTATTATTTTACTAATATTTGCAGGCATTGTTTCAGTACTAGGTAATTTTACTGGTTGAGGTTTTCGTCGTATTAGTCGTGCTAGTCTATCCTTGATTGCTGAAAATGCTTTACTAGCAACATCACTAACAGCACCAATACCTTTTTCACGAACAACATCAATAGCTTTCATTCCTAGTTGCTTTGCAATCGGTATTGCTTTTGGGGCTATCCTTCTAAATAGACCCTGAACAACATCACCTAGTCCATCTCCGTAGGTCGTTTTGTATACTGGTAATCGTGAATTTATTGCTCTGACCATGGTTGGTCCACGTTGAGCATTATGTATGCTCATCTAATTATAGTAACTGTATCTAATTATATTTAATCACTGTGGTAGTCATCGGCGATTTCATTAATGAGAGACCGATACACACTAATATCCATGATACCGCCTGTAAATAATCGTTTACAAATACCAGCTGCTTCATTAATAATTTCTGGGGAATTATTACCAGCTCGTTTTCCTCCAATGAGGATTTCTAGTCGATTAACATCGGAGAGAACGCTGTTTGGACAATTAATAAGACCACTTCCTTGAGTAGTAAAGCCGCTTCCAGTTGCACCGGGAGTATCTTTATCTTCTTCCAACAATCCTAATTCTTCTAAATCTTTTCGTACTTTTTCTTCTTTCTCTTCTTTTTCTTTTTCTTGATATCGTCTCCACCATTCTTCTGTACTGACGGGAGCGTCTTGCAATTCTTCTTTCTCTTCCTTTTTTGCTTGGTTTCTGTTGTTTTTGTTGTTTTTCTCTTTCTGTATACGGTAGTAGTTCTTCCCTTTTCCCTTTACTCTGTTTTTTACGCTCTCTTTCTGCCTTTTTTACTTCCTTTTCTAATTCTTTTGCTCGTTTTGCTTGTGCTCTTTCTTCTTGTGTTGCTTGTTTTTGTTGTAGTTGTTATTCTCTCGCACTTTCCCTTTCAAAATCTAAGTCTCTAATATAATTACTTATATTTATTTTATATTCAATATAATCTGGATCATTTACTTTAACTTGATCAACTCCTGTGTTTATACGATATATCCATTTATACCAGCCTTCACGATCTACAGGTTTTTCAACGTGTTCAGGATTTAAAAAAGGTTTTCTATTTTTGAAAGAATCAACAGCAAAAGTATGTAAATCCTTCTTGTTGATTCCCCTAATATGTTTTAAAGTTATTTCATTGAATCTATCAGTCAGATCAATCTTTATTTTTGGCTTTTTTGTTTTAGGAGCTGGTGGTGCTTAAGCGCCTTCAGGTTGAGCAGCAGCAGCTATATCAGCTGGAAGTCCTCGTAAAATCCTTTTTGTTTGTTTTGTTCTTTCTGCTATTTTTCCAGTTGCTTCAGCAGTTTTTTCTAACGCAGGAAGAAGACTTTTAGTTGTTTCTGTAATAGGTTTAAATAATTGTTTTGTATCCTCTTCAAATTCAACTTGAGATTCCTGACGTGATTGTAGTTGTTGTTTAACAGAATCACGGACAGGTAAATATTTTTTAATTGCCTCTAGTCGCTCTCGAGCTAATCTAGCTGAGTGTGGTTCTCCAATCATTACTGATAATATTTATAATGGCTGTTTAATTTACAGCAGCAGAGGAGGTGAACAACCAATATTGAGTGACCCGGCGAGTAAACGAGTCGCATAAAAATTTGAAAAAAAATACGTCAACGATGGAATAACAAAACTGAGCTAACCCAGACGATTTGACGTTATTGTGGTCTGTTTTCCACCGTATGGAAATATGCTCGGTTAAAGGTTTCAGTTTAACGTTATTGACCTTGTTTTCAGCCTTTCTAGGAACCTTTATTTTTTGTAAATAAGGTCTCCAGCAAAAAAGTCTGTTCACCTCCTCTGCTGCTACGGATCTTTAAATGTGTGAAGACTGCAAACACTCTAATATACATTTACGCAATCTCCGAGGTGGCGCCACCAGAAAATGCCTAAAAAGAACTTCAAACAACAGAATATTGGCTTTTAGTATTAACTTTTAACTATAAATAGTTCCACATGAATCATGTAATATGTCAACCTGTATTCGAGATTCACTGTGGTGTAACTATAACACTAAGAACAACGGTACATAAAAATTTTGGACGAACGCTTGATTAAATATAGTAATAATATTGTATGAGTATCTATCTGAGCTGTCTGAAAACGATGGAGAAATCGGCCATTAGCCAGTGTTGATTGCAAACCGAAATTAAGTGACGATTTAAATTTGTGTGAGCGTCTATTACCTGAGATTGCAGACTTGCCAAGGTCCCAAAAATATCGCGTTTGAATGTAGAAATAAGCAAAATGAAATAAACAAAATAAAGAACTAAAATCCTTTAAGTAAACTCAGAATTATAAAAATCTCTTCTTTAAAAGTGTTACGTTCAAGAGTCTGTCGGATATAAGGACTGTGATGTTTCTATAATACCCCCTGTAAATCGTATCGTCACTCGTAGCTTCGTGACTCCAACAATAATCACTGTATCAGAGCTAGAAATGTGTTCGCGAAAAAAAAATCACTTCGTTTTTGTATTCAAACAGTCATTATTTTTTGACGAAATACACGATCTGAAACATGATACGTACAAATTAAATTTGTATTATAAAAAAGCTGTCCTAAAATTATTGAAAATTTTCCAAATTTCTTTTCATCGATGTAGTAATGCAGCCGTTGATCGCATTGGCACATAATGGAGAAAAAATCCATCCAAATCAGCGGGTTTTTCTTTTTAAAAATATAATTTATAAAAAGTATAAGATTGTGTGAGCACATCTACGGAAATATTTCACACATGAAGTGGAAACATTTTGTATTGTTAGTCGCAACTTCGCCATTCGTGACAAAACAATGTTCCCGCTTAACTCTTTAAATATTTCCCGATATCCACTTAAAACACGTATATATCCATGTATAACATATAAACAGAACGCCTGACGCCTTAGGATCTTAAAATCGTTTGAGGGAGGGTTGGGGATAGGGGTGGGAATTCACAACTATTGCAGTTGTGGATACTCTGGGCCTAGATTCCCAGGGATAATTTACTCCATTGTTTTCCGATTCCAGCGTGAATTGATATCTCAGATTCTTATTCATATGATAGTAAGTTTGTTTATTTAATACCAATACCAACATCGCTTGTTCATTCTGATTGATAATTTATTAATTTCATTATTTTGACTACATACTTATTGAAAATGAAGTAATAACCGGACAGTGTACTTTGTTTTTGGCACCCCACCCCCGCCAAAAAAATAAAAAAAATTGGTGCCTTAGGCGGAAGCCTCTTTCCTCTAATGGGTTAAACCGGACCCGAATTCAATCTATTTTCAGCTGGTCCGGGAAACAGCATTACTACATAACTTCGAAAGAGCATAATATAACAAGAGGTGAATACAACATTAAAGTAACACACACATGCTCGTTTTTCTAGTTTTTTTTTATTTTTATTTTTTTTTTTTTCTTAGTTTATTCTAGATCAAATGAAACATTTCTCATAATGTTAATCAAAGGGCAAAGGACCAATATAAAACAATACAAGATAATGAGCGTATGAGTAAGTGCATACAGTTATACGTTTTGTGCTATGACTATAGAAAACTAGGGGCTTGATATGTACACATGGCCAATGTATCGGCAAGAGCTAGAGTTAACAGACAAATCAATCAATGGCTAGATTTGACAAAGATAAGTATAACACAAACAGTACTATGTCTGTCTCTGGGTTTTATATCTATTCCAGACTCCAACAATATTAACATTTACGATGTAAAATAGTATATGCTTGATTATTAGAACAAATTACTGGGGAATATTAAAGTGTGTTTGATTATTATATCTAATTATTGACGGAATGCTTAATTTTTTTTTTTTAATCTCATTTGAAAATAAACACAGTTCGGCTTTTTATTATGTATTTATCTTCACGTGAAAATGGCAAAAAATATCAATTTATGCCATAACACGTCCATGTTGAACAGCAAATTCTAACAACTTGTTAGAAATGCTTAACGCCTCTGGTGGTAGTGTTAGGTAGCCTTTAATCATGCAAAACCAGAGAACTCACGAGGAATCCCTCACCTTGGAATGGCGGTCACTTAAATTTGCACTGGTCAGCTAATGGAAATAAATCTGGGATGAATAGGTACAAATGACGGTATGAAACAATAATTTTTACCTAGTACAGGTCTGTGTGTTATTTATACTATATTTTGAAATAATCGAACAATAATATCAACGCTGTTTTGCCACCTAATGCAACAAATGTACACAAATTTGTAGTTGGTTCTTACATCGCATATTTCATCCAAAAACCTTAATTTAGGTTGGTTTATGCATAAGAAATTTCCATAAGTAAAAATAGACACGAAGACAGAAGGAGAGAAAATGTACGATATACAGAATAGCCAGACAACAAGCTGGGTTACGATAACACGAACAATGTTTAGTAAAACAATAATATAACAAGTCGGAAAAGGAGCACGACGATTGGTACATCACACACACACACACACACACACA
>JAECUM010072460.1:7500-18190 GCA_016617855.1 Megalonaias nervosa | reverse complement strand
TACAATGGTTAGCTTTTGGAAGCACAAATATACAAATTCAACAACGTATATAAAACTAGAATATACAGTGACTTTGGGATTGGATAACTAATATTTCTCTATCTAATTTAATTCATATTTTGAATTATTTATTTTATTTTATGACATTATACAAGATGTTAAAATAAGGTAATCATTTATCATAAATAAATGTCGAGGAAATTAAATATGAAGTATGTTGTATATCCTATACTGAGCTACTTCTGTAATGCAAAGATGAGTCATCAAAAATAAACCTGTGAGACTTCTAAATGTTTCTGCTATGTCATTCTAATATATAAGAAACAAAAGGATTCACAAATGAACCCTGTAAAACCCCGCTATCATTTATTTTGGAAAGTAGAAAGGTGATTAAAGTGCTTTATATGAGATGAGTAGAAAGTTGCTGAATCAGGCCTTTTTACCGCTTTATTGTGATGTCTAGCACTGGGGCATCATGCCGCAGACATGTAGCATTATGTCCCACCCAGTCACAATATCCTGACACCAGGCCGACCAGTCCTAACACTAACCTCTTAATGCTGAGATCCAAGCGAGGCAGCTGTTAGTACCATTTTTATAAGTCTTTGGTATGATTCGGCCAGGGTTCGAACCGGCGAACTCTCGCATCCGAGGCGGACGCTCTAACAACTAGACCACAGGAGCGGTAGTTCCTGACTGTGATAGTTTTAAAAAATGCGATCTATCAACAACTATGGACATGTTTCATCATTTTATAACGTTTGCTTCGTTTATTTACGTATTTCCTTCAGTTATTGTCAGTTTTATTTGCAACAAAATATTTTTCCCCAAGAGCCACTTAAGTCTAAAAGCCTATTCGTTTCACAATTGTACCAGAATTTGTCTGTCGACTCCAATTTTTGTGATTATACCCTTAATTTAGTTAATGCAATTATATATTTTCGGAAACTAATAATTATTAGATGTGATTGATCTTTTCGTGATTTTTTTTCAAAATTACAATTTTGAATGAAATGATCTGTCAATCTTTGTTATATGATACTGTTCACATTTTACATAAGCTTATTATATTTTCTTTCATTTTGTTGAATAATGTTAGACAATATTTAATTATAATAAACTGCCTTACAGTATTGTGGGCACCATATATAAATCAATTAATTTGTTTCCAATGTTTTACGTGAAGTAATTTGTAGATGAATGTTAATCGTACCCCTTCAGTGGTGATAGCTTTCGCTGGTACCCATATTTCAGCTAAATAATTAACTATAAGAGTTCCAAGGTTGCAAAATAGATCTAAAACGTTACTTACAGAAACATCATTGAATTTGGTAAATACTATTTTAAATGACTTATCTCGACTGTTCCCAGTACTTTATGTTGCAAAATTGATATGTACCGTCAAATCCGATGTGATAAATGTTTTGTTTACCCTGTACCGTCAAATCCGATGTGATAAATGTTTAGTTTACCCTGTACCGTCAAATCCGATGTGATAAATGTTTAGTTTATCCTGTTCTCGTTTATTTCAAACAATATTTCTAGAAGTACAACACAAAACAAAACGCTATATTAAATCTTCCGATTATCAACAGGAGTACTCTCCGTGTCAGTACTCAGGCACATCAGGGAGTTTGAGGTAGATCATAAATATTGACTGATAATTAGTCTCTTTAAAACCTGGTCAGCTGATTTCGGGTTTTGAGGAAGTATCTTCGTAATGTCAGATTATACATGTAATTTACACATTCGTAAAAAAAAAAAATCAATGTCCGCTGGAGGGGTATATAGAAATGGTGAAATGGGTTAACATTGGGTACGGTCACCTGCTGCAGGGCGTTTGGAAATGGTAAAGTGAGCATGCTATTAGATATTATCATCTGCTGATAGTAAAGTGGGTTTGACATTGGGTACTATCACCTACTACAGGGAACATAGAAATGGTAAAGTGGGTTTGACATTGGGTACTATCACCTACCACAGGGAACATAGAAATGGTAAAGTGAATATGACATTGGGTACTATCACCTACAACAGGGAACATATAAATGGTAAAGTGAATATGACATTAGGTACTCTGACCTACTACAGGTAATATTGAAATGGTAAAGTTGGTTTGACATTGGGTACTATCACCTACAACAGGGAACATATAAATGGTAAAGTGAATATGACATTAGGTACTCTGACCTACTACAGGGAATATAGAAATGGTAAAGTGGGTTTGACATTGGGTACTATCATCTACTACAGGGAATATAGAAATGGTAAAGTGGGTTTGACATTGGGTACTATCACCTACTACAGGGAACATAGAAATGGTAAAGTGGGTTTGACATTGGATATTATCAACCTACAACAGGGAACATATAAATGGTAAAGTGAATATGACATTAGGTACTCTGACCTACTACAGGTAATATTGAAATGGTAAAGTGGGTTTGACATTGGGTACTATCATCTACTACAGGGAATATAGAAATGGTAAAGTGGGTTTGACACTGGGTACCATCACCTACTACAGGGAATATAGAAATGGTAAAGTGAGTATGACATTAAGTACTCTGACCTACTGCAGGGAATATAGAGATGGTAAAGTGGGTATGTGTAATGGAGCAAATTTTTCTGTCGATCTCTGTAGAACACATTTAGTTGGACACGTGTGCGATTAATTAGATTTATGGAGACCTGCGCGCGTTTAAATTGCCATAATGCACGGATTGGTACAGTCTCTGTCGTGAGTTTAGCGATTTTTGATTAAGGCTACGTTTGTTTAAACTGAACAGGAGGGGTCAACTTCTGATCGGTATGGAAAACTGTCATTTCTGAAAGTTACCAGGAATCAGCTGGGTAATCAATGTTTGTCAGACGAACTGCATTGTTTTGAGCCTTGTTCAGGCGGGAACTATATTTCATCCAGATTGGTCACGCTGTGAAGGAGGCGTGGTTTCACATGAAAACGCTCAGTTTAAATGTGCAAATAGCAAATTTGAAATCAGTCTACGCTTTTTCTCTGAGGAGAAACGAATGTAAAAAAAAAAAAAGACTCCAAGTGATTTAAGAAGTAAATTCACTCGTTAAAATCATCCAGGGGAAGCGATTGTCTGGAAAAATTGACAGACACGGTTCTGGAAGTGAGAGCTTGGAAACACAAGGTGAGATAGCCCTACATATTACAAACCCAAAGTGGACACAAAGTTGGAAGGGGCGAAAGAGGCGAGACACCTGAGAACTTAGAAAAGAAAGGGAAAAGTGGAGAAGACCCAGACTTACCGGCACAAGGAAGTCAAAAGGGATAGTCGCTGTGGAATTTGGACTGAATCAAGACCATCAGGTTATGAAATTGTACAAGCAGCGTTCGATTTCACTCGATTGATGATGAGATAATGCTATCGCTTAACAGATCGGCTATTGGTATCATCATATTTGTATTTGAAATTCGTTGAATAAGTTAATTCAAAAAGAAAGAAGTGTATCTTTCAATCGTAATGCATTGTTACTTTTGTTTATGAACTTTATTGTTAGGAATTTGATTAAATTTTGTCTTTATTTGTAACGGGGGCTCGTGTTATTCCGTTCTATATACCTGCTCAGCTCTTTATCTATTCCACCCATAAGTTTCACACTTTATATTGATATTTACTCGTTCCGGGCAAATGACACCGTCGGCGATCACCTCTAGATAACGAGAACCAAACCCATAACACCCACCCCAACAAAGCTGGGAGGGGAGTTATGACAGTATGACATTAAGTACTCTGACCTACTGCAGGGAATATAGAGATGGTAAAGTGAGTATGACATTGGTACTCTGACCTACTGCAGGGAATATAGAGGTGGTAAATGGGTATGACATTAGGTACTCTGACCTACTGCAGGGAATATAGAGGTGGTAAATGGGTATGACATTAGATACTCTGACCTACTACAGGTAACATAGAAATGTTAAAGTGAGGATGACATTAGGTACTCTGACCTACTACAGAGAACATAGAAATGGTAAAGTGGGTATGACATTATATCCTCTGACCTACTGCAGGGAATTTAGAGATGGTAAAGTGGGTATGACATTTGGTACTATCACCTACTACAGGGAATATAGAGGTGGTAAAGTGGGTATGACATTAAGTACTCTGACCTACTGCAGGGAATATAGAGATGGTAAAGTGGGTTTGACATTATATCCTCTGACCTACTACTGGGAATTTAGAGATGGTAAAGTGGATATGACATTTGGTACTATCACCTACTACAGGGAATATAAAAATGGTAAAGTGGGTTTGACATTAGGTGCTTAAAACACTTTATTCATCAGGGACTATTATTGCCTTTCACACTATATAAATGTCATCAGGTTTTGTAATTTTTTTTTTATGAAAATCTAAATAACTATTTAAGTAGAATTATGCTATGTATGCTGCTCTTAGAAAAGAAAAAAATTAAAGGAAAAACGCAAGTTAGAAATTTTACTTGTTGCAAGTATTGCATCATCAGCGTCTCGAGCCACGTGCTTTTTTTGCACACGGGCATTAATACGAATATGTTAATGAGGGCGATGGGGCTCGCAGTCGACTCTAAGAAGACAAGTTCTACGCATGAGAAAATAGACACATAAAATCATTGAAATTATTACTATATTGTCACATTTAGTAGATGGTAGGCAACGGTACGATAAAGTACACAGCTCTAACTGTGTAATGACTGTGAGGAGATTTCTCATTCATGATATTCTTGAAAATTTATATTTTCTGTCCTGGAAATATGGCATGTGTTGATATTGCTGGTACAATGATAAGCTACATGGGAATCTTCTTGTGGAACATCGTGTTGACTGATGAATGAACCACACTGATTGGTAGAGCAGGAAGTTTCATTTGTTTACAATGTTTGATTCAACTAGGGCTGCTTGTGGGTGTCTGACAAAGTTTTTGAAGAACGCAGTGTTTTCTGTTATAGTTTGTTCCACACATCATCGCGAACTTGATCCCATCTGAAGCTCAGCAAATTTTCTGGTCAGCGTCATTAAATATAAGTAAAAGTATCTAATTAGTTTGATACTTTTAGCTTCATTTTCTATTACAACTCAGTGGTCTTTAAACAAGTAATAGAAAAGAGTGCGAAGAAACAAGCTTTGTAAAATTCAACAAATAATTAATTTCCCTATAATACAAAGTGAAAATGAAACAAAGAACTTAGCTATTGCGAATTGAGTCTCAAATAATTCTAGAATTACAGACACAAGTCCTAATAATGCAAGTTCTGAATAAACTTTAATGGAAATCCAAATTAAATCCAGCGCTGAAGGTGTTGTGATGTGCCTGTGGTGGCTCCTGTCGTGGTTTTAGCTATGAATTAGTTGTTTACAAATTTTTTTTAAAAAATCAATAATTCAGGTCAAGTAGAAAATCAAATTGATTTTGGACAAAGTTAAGTCCAACATACAATGTCGCATTACAATAGCATATAATGAAATAAAACAATTTAAAAGAAACTAACTAACAAATAATGCAAATTAAATAGACATAACAATTTAATGACGCTGACCTGAACATTTCCTTTTGCAGTGACTCTTTTAACACGAAAGCACTATTCACTTTTAATCTCGCTCTTTTCTTCAGGTTGTTGAATTTTAAACACAATAATCCACATTTATGAATTAATAGTTTCTGATTTTATATTAATTCTTTCATTTATTTTCATATAATCAACTTCGTCGTTGTTTACCTTTGCTTTCGTTTACCTTATCTAAATGTTAATGTTCACTTAACTTTGACCAATCATCAATTTTTAACTTTCGTGATATTGATGTTTTCTCATTAAAATTTAATGTCAGCAACCATATATTCAAATATTTTGACGATTTTAGTATCGTCAAAGTTATGAACACTGTAATTTGTTTCTAGTCCAATTCCTTCTTTATTGCACATCTTGAAAGAAACTGTGACCCTAATGCGAGTAACCAAGGTGGCCTCACCTTTTCGCCAAGTTCGATAAATGTTACGGATGAGTATTTTGGAACACCATCGCGGGTGAGTCCAAATCTGACCGAGATTACCATGCTGCTCGACAGCTTTAAAACCAGCATCGAGGCCGTCGAGGTAATGCGGGATGAGATAACAATGGCCAACCGGAGACTGGCCTAAATCAAGTGACGATTTAGCATCATTCGCGACGACAGATCAATTGGAGAAAAATTGATGCTACTACGCAGAGACATCACTGCCGCACAAACACAGCTTACCGATATCAGCACGGGGATTTATCCTTTTAGTCAACTATGTGGAGGAACTGCGCACGGATGTTTTGGAAAAAAAAGGGTTCGGAGATCCAGCTGCGAATTTCCAGCGCATGATCAAAACAGCAGCATTGACACTTAAACTCGAGTTCGGCACTGTCAAACACTACCGCATAGCGTACCGTGTGCCACGCATCGGAATTAACCGAACTACCGCGATGTCATTCACCTACAGACATGTTTGAAAAATTTATTTTATGTCCGTCCTTGGTGAACACAAGATAAGCTGCGACTGAGAAGGATACTCCTTTTAAAATAGTTCCACTGATGCAATGATGTTATACTTATACTAGACTGACGAATAAGCAGAGTAGGTTGATATGCATATTGAAACGTACCAGAGGAGGATAAAGATTCTCACTGGACCATTCTGGACCGTTGAATTATTGTACGAGTTTGCCACTGACGACATATTCGTGTCTGTGGGACGGCCGCCATATGACGAATTTTTTGTCGTGGTCACCGTTACAATAAATGTCAAGACGTATACTTGACGCATAGCAATACCGACGTGACAAAATCATTCATCCAGAATCGTAGTTGCGCAACACAACGAAATTGACACCCGAAACAGTATTGCACAGATACAGCCTGTCTATCGATCATCGATGTCAAATGCAGCATCGCCGCCAAGTTTACGGTTGGGAAGGGTTTGAATGGGATTTCTACGTCGATGACCATGGCGGGAGCACTCGTTCGCATTATCTTCAGGTCTATTCAATTGCTACCTATGAACTATCGGTGGCTGGTATATTATTGACATCGACGCTACATGCACGTACACACAGACACAGCAAAATGCTAAATGTTGGGCAAAGTTGTCTTGGTCAGGCATTTCTTGTGATTCTCGAGCATCTTAAAAGCAGGTTCGAACATGTTTTTTATTTGACAAGTGTTCTCAGCTGTTGTGGTCACTCTCAGGCCGAATGCCTCTTTTAAACTCACGCGATAGAACCGCGCGTTTGATATCGTTTATGAGTGGCAGCAGCGCTATCGCGTCCATGTTAGATTCAGTCATGTATTGCTACAGTTGTTTCACAAATCTGCATACCGACGGCAAAATGACCTGTCGTTGTTGAAATTTCATCAAATTCTTCTCGGATGTTACCCGGGTACAGTTTGTAGTGAGGTTTGTGACCACTGCGCTGCATGAATAATGAACTCGATGTTGCCCACGTTCAGATCTGTTTGATGAAACTTAAACAAGACTTTGATATTTTCGCTCAGAAAGGAAACTTTTTCGCTAAGGTGGTGATGCAAACTATTTTCTTTGAGATTTGGCACGCTGCTGTTAAAACTATTCACGTATTTTCTTATTGTGAACCGACGTGTCTTCAGTCAGTGTTCGTTACAGCGGTGTGATTTGAAACTCCATTGAATCCCCAGGGTGCTAAATGACATTCTACAAACCTCAGAGGATGGTTCAGACCTGTTTATCTCCCAAAGAATTATGCGTGACTTGTAGGAAATTAACACTTATAAACGTCAATTTGACTTTCATATCGGTACAACAACCCTACCTCAGCTTTCTCCACAATTAACAAGGGAAAACATTTTTTACAGCGATCTTTTTCGAACCTGAAATATCAGGATTAGCAGCGTAGTCCTCTAACAAGTTAAGCCATTGAATGCTTATGCACACAAAAACCTCATATATGAAGTTAACTGCCCTGTTTCATACCAACATAATATACACCCCCTCCCCCGTGTGCCAACATATAAAGGAATCTATTTTATCAACTGGCGCGCTCACCGTTTATAATATAGATTTATTTTGAGCTAGGCGTGTTAAGTTTGACTCTTTCAGCATAACAAATGTTATCTCTTCTTTGTGGTTTAGAAAGGTACGCAAAGAAAAGGTCTTTGTTAAACTTAGGTGTGCACTATTCAACAATCGCCAAACTCACTGGCTGACTGGTTTAGTTCAGTGTTACGGTCGATAATAGGAGGCTCCTACAGCAGGGTGTAATTAATGGTCGTCTCATCAGCAAATCTGGATTACTTACGTCATAGATTTTATCATGTACGTGGTTACAAAATTTTAATCGTTGCTCTTCACTTATCGCAGATATATCCATTGCTTTTTAATCGTGATAGTCGACATAAGTCTCTGTATTGTTAACACGTTTATTACCCGATGTCTGCGATCCCGTAAGTTGTTCCATTTAGTACGATAAAGTTCACGAATACATTTGTTGATTACGATTGTTTATGTCAAAACTTTGGCACGCAACTCATGATTTGTTTTTAATATTCGATCATGAGCTGTTATTTTCTACCAGATTCTTTCACGTTCACTATGTATAATTCTGTGATATCAGTCTATATTTAATTGTTGTTTCCATAACTGATTGTTACCACACTAACACACATGAAATCACAAATTTAAAGATCATGACGCCTTTGTTCATGTTGGAAAAGAGTTACCTGAATTTTAAGCATGGAGTTAAGTCTAATGTATTCAGTTACACACGTGTTATTTCAAGCTGATTGCGAAGAGGTCTTTACTTGAATCGAGGAAGTTTTATCCACCTATATAGTTTTATGTATGAGATTACGTCACACTTGTTATATGGTGTGCGAAAGAGTCAATATTTGACTTTGAATAAACCCTCTCATATGGTCCTTGAAAGTGTTTGAATATGTGCACTTGTACTTCAGAAACGATGATTAGAAACGGATCTTCCCAGTACAACGTTAGCTTTTTTATTATCGCCATTATACTCAACAAATAATTAATCCTCATTCTTGATTTGTAGTTATTTACATTACATTTCAAATTATGTTTTTCTGGTGCAGTAAGTCTGCATTATTGCAAGAATAGAATGCCCTGTCGGGAAGTCTACCACAGTGTTAATGTTCTTGCTTTGTTACAGCAAAATTTGGGAGAATTTCCGATATCTGTATGATTTTGTGAAGCATAAGTTAGAGCTCCATATGTTTTGTTTTGCCTTCTCATTCGAAAAATTTTAACGACAGATTTATGTTACGATGTGTGAATGACCAAACATCTCTAAATTTTTATAAAGAAGGAAGTCGATATTTTCCTTCCACCACTCCCTACCCATCCGACAGAAAAACTTACAATATTCGTTTTTCTGTGGAGGGGAATCGTATCTTACGGAGAGTGTTCACATGCTCTCATAGCAATCATTATTACATCTTGCAATATAAAGTATTTTCTCACAGAAAACGATATAAGCAGTGAATACAGTCAAAATTGATAAATACTTCCAATGTACTTCATTTGTTTCATTGGGGTATGTAACATTCAGACTATAGCAAAAGTACATACCTTCTGGACTACGTGTTCCGAAGGGTTTGAATTTCCTATGCAGAGTCTATAAATGGGGTAGGCTGAAGATCTTATTAAGTTCACTTACAACGGGTTATTCTGCCAACATCTTCATCGATCATTGTCATGTTATGTATATTTAACTTGTATTGTTTGTTGGCTTTTCTCAATGATTATATTTCATGTATATATGTATTTTGTAGTTGGCCTTAGTTCAAAATCAAGTTAATGGTGTTCCTGACCAGTGACATTTTGTAAATAATATAATGCGTAGCTAATATTTCTCTACGATTATATGTAAATATTCAGATCGTTATTAATTGTAAACATGTTTGTTTCAGTTTGCGTTAAAGATACAGTCTTGATTCTGACCTTAAAAATTCCAGAAAATAAATTTTCCATTAAGTTGACAGAGTACCTGCAGAAAATGGTAATTCCATCCTAGGTCAAGTGGAAGGTTATACAAACTTATTTACTTGAAGATTACTTGAGGATTATTTATTCTTGCCATCCGTAGCGTAATCAGTCTTATTGTTGTGTTCAGTTTTTCATTTGGGTGGATTTATTTATTCAAATTTTTATTCACTGGAATTACAAGGTGCTCAGTAATATTCTTGGACTAAAGCATTAGTTTGGAATTATAGTCAACTGATTCAAGGACATTTTAGATTATTTTATTGTAATACATCAAAAGACTCTACGGACGTCGCCACATTCAAGGCCATTGGTACATTAGCACACTCGAAACTACATGTACATCAACATATTTAATATTGGAATTTATTTGGAACACCACTAGAATAAAATTGGAACTTCATACATTTGGACTTACAATAGAACGTTTAGGACTATATGGGATTTAATTCACAATACTCTTAAGTTCTTCTTAAAGTTTCCCTTTGTATTCTAAAGAAATCAATTATGAGTTGAATTTTTCAAAACTTGTTGGTTTTCGCTCTTTTCTGTTACTTAGCTTAAGACGATAGAGTTGTAACAGTCACCATCACTACACCACCATTATCATCATCGTCTTCATCTTCTTCTTCTTGGATTCCTTCTACTTCTTCCTAGTACATAATGCGAATTCTACATTTGGTATG
>JAECUM010072460.1:0-2500 GCA_016617855.1 Megalonaias nervosa | reverse complement strand
TATTTAAAAAGCTAGGCCACAATATGATTCTTTTCTTTGATTCGTTTGTTGGCTTTGCTGTTTTTGTTGCTGCTGTTTTTCTTTTTGTCTTAAAATTGAACATTGTTTTCCATAATTTGTATATCTAATTCAGTTGAATTGTTGTAGACTGTTTTTATCTAAAATTCACGAAATCTTCACATTACTCTGTAATTTTGGATATATAAGCAACTAAATTTATCAGGACGCAGATTATTTCTTCTTCTTATTGCACTGCTTTGATTGGCTTTCTAGTAATGGTATTGATGCTTATCTCTAAGTTATGATCATTGAATACACTCATTAAATGCACTCTGAAATAGTGCATGATATCTTGTTGTATGTTTGCAACGACAAATTATTAATATTGTTCTCTTGATTGTTGTTTTTAAGTAAAACTAGCTCTCATAGTATTATTCCATTGATATTTGTAAACAAATACGCATATCCATTGATACCGAAATTGTTGTTTTAATGTTAAATTTATAAAATATGTCTATGACCTCTTTGAAAACATTTGAAATATAGCTATGTAGCATTATGTTATTGTTTATTTATATATTATTTATCATTCAAAATTAGTATATGTTGTTGTTTCAATATCCTGTATCATTAATCACGCTAGCTCATCTTCGTGGTAGAGTATGTGTTTTCTCAATATGAACGTTCAGTATGCATAGTTGAAGAACGTGCTATTGTAAGTTGACGGCATGCCAATAATATTATAATTCCCATATACGAGGATGCTGCTCTGCAACAAATCTTTTTCTGTCTCTGGAAGGAGGTGATAATAATGGTAAAGGAAAAGAAATTTCCAATAATTTGCACCCTATACTGCCATCTTCTGTGAAAGGAGATGATAATAATAGCAAAGGAAAATAAATTTCCCCTAAAAATCCAATCACCACTACCACCAGTGTTCAAGCAACCTCTTGTCACAAGATTATATCACAGAATTTAAGCCCCAAAGGAGGACTGTGCAAAAATGGCACATATTATCTACTGAAGACCGTATTAACATCATCCAGAATAGTATAATGACTTAATCAGTTGTTTTAAACAATTTAGCAAACCGATGCGAGGAAGAGAAATATCTGCAAACTTCCTATTTCGGCACTGCCCTTCATGAAATTGAATTTCTTTTAATTTAATAATGAAGGTACATGGTACTAATGCCGACATTCGTATTTCACACTCATCATTCTCTGAATCCCTCAGAGAAAAGAAACTATACTCTGATTACTACAAACGAGCATTACACTCTTTTCTCGAAACAAAACTGATTTAAACATTACTTTTATGGACATTGAATTTAACTAATTTAGTTTTCAATTTTTGATGGAAGAGTGAATTGAAAATTAGACATCTAAATGCGATATGAGATTCCAATACTCAAAGTTGTAAAATGTCTCCCATAAGAGACATAAGAATACGTGTGGGAAGTACATGTATCAATTGATACCAAAACTAGTAAAATAAAAGACACAAACACATTAAATTACCTGGTATAAATGTCATGCAGAGATGTGTAGGTTGCTTCTGGAGTTGCATTGCGATTAGTGAACATAATATGATATGATATAATCAGTTAGGGAACTGGAAAAAAACATACACCGATGCTCATGTATAAATTGAATATCGCGATTTCAAAAATATGGATGCGCAAATGTTGAAGGAAGATTCAAAATCAAATTACTTGGGATACCCTTTCGATTTATGATGAAAATGATGTGTGGTTATCTTTTAAGGAATTATTGTATATAAATCATCACCATTTACCATACCAAGAACGCAAGATTATATCAAACTCTGAGAAGAGGGTTTATCTTTCTTCCATGCATACCAGAAATATCCTACACGTGAAAGCACAAAAATTGTAAATGTGAAAAGGATTGGTCTCATCTTAGGGCTTTAGAATTAAGTTCCTTGTAAATATTAGAGGTGCAACTAAATTAAATGTGGACAAATTGAAAAACTTTCGACCTTAATCGAAATTACATTTTTGATTAATTCGTCAATGGTTTTACAAAATTTGCAAATAGTATTCTTCCCTAGTATTAAGTTAGATATTAGTAATGACTTTGATTAATTACTAAGGGATACTGAACTAAAGTCAGATGAAACATCCTTTCAGACAGGTGAGGAGTTTGTTATAAATGATATGATGAAAAACTCTAAATTGAAGGCTGCTTTTTTGATAGCTTGCCTAAGAAATTATTAAATCTGTGGGCACATTGCTTTGTTGAACCACTTACATATTTAACATGTCCATAAGAAAACATATCTTGTGACGATTGTTAAAAGCCAGAATTAACCAACTTTTTAAGTCAGGTGGCAACTCGCTTATCAAAAATCTTAGATTGACACATGTCCATCCTATTGTCAACACAATTCTAAAAAGTTGTTTCATTTTATTTTATGACTTTTAATCAGAAAATTATTTGATTACCCCACATCAATAAGATTTTTCCCCAAATCTTTA
>JAECUM010072455.1:0-18882 GCA_016617855.1 Megalonaias nervosa | reverse complement strand
GTTACTAATCTGACCGATGATGGAGGTGGTATATAGAACTCGACTCGTACTGTCGAAGATTCTACTCTTCATTTCGTTCTTTAGTTTGATCGGTCTTTTGATGTTGGCTCCATGATAAAGGAGTTCTTCTACTACGATCCAGCTTGGTTTGTATGGATTGTGTCCTCTGAGTTTAAGGATGGCCTTAAATCTGGTCTTCCTGTATCGTTCATATTTTTGTGTGTCTTCCGTATCCTTGTTAGACCCCGATTGTATTGGTGATGTGTCTTAGTTTTATATTGTATCCTATGTTATCGATCATCATGACTTTTTTCAACTTGTTTGACTGTACTACACCAGATAAGGAGGTAGTTAGTCTTTGGTGTGATAATCTTGAATTTACCCCTACGGTGCATGATCAACTTTGCCGCCAACCGTCTATTACGGACTGTGTTAAGTTTGGGGTTCCTAATGTTTATGTATAGAGTAAATTCAATTGGGTGGAAAATATTATTTTCAGAACAATATCTTTCTAGTTCTTTTGGGGTTTGCTGGGACGATCTCTTGTTTTTTGAGAGTGTTGAGTAACCTCGTTAGGTTGAAGGGCAGTTCTTCTTTGTGCTGGTCTTATCTTGCTCCCGTTCTGATTCATTTCTGGTATTGTTCCTTTTTGATGTCTTGACGATCTGTTGCCCCTTAACCGGTACTTTTCCTTTACCTTTTACTTGGTTGATTAGTTTCTCTCCTTTTTTTCCTTTTCGCCAGTTTTCCAGAATGATTAATCAAAATTGTTTATTAGTTTGTCAATATGTTTGTCTTCTCTTTATAATATGGTTTTGTAGGGTCTTGGTTTTTGACTATAATGCACTAGGTACTTCCCATTTTTCCAATATTCGTAATGTATTGCTATGTTCTGTTGTTCTTCCTTGGTTTGATCAATTTTCTAACCTGATGTTTTCCCCTCCCATTGTCGTTATTTTTACTTTTATTTTTCATTAGCATTGTAAGTTTGGTCAATTGTTTGTCTATTGTTCTGCTCCCCTCTGTTGTATGCCTATTGTGATACGTTCCCGTGTTCTTTCCTGTTACTATGTCTGCGTATGATTTCTTTAATCCGAATTCCTGATCTTTTACTTGAATTTTGAACTTTGCTTCCAGAATCTCGATTTTTTCTTCACTATTAGCATTGGTTCCAGTTTCTGCTTCCCTAGTGTTTGCTCTGCTTGGGCTTGGTTCACGGGTTGTTCGTTCGAAGTTAATCAGTTTTTTGATACTTTTGCCGGTGGATATTTGATGCATTGCCACTTCAGTGGATGTTGTTTTGGTAGCCATTAAAGAATTTCTTACCTGAATTGTGTCGCTTTTTCCCTCGTGCTCTTTACCTTCGAATTTATTCATTGCGCTGTAATCCGGTTCCATTCTTGATTCCGTCCGTTGATCCTCATTTGCGGTTGCTGGTAGGTTCCGAGTGCTATGTTTTGTTGCTGCAGTTCCTGTTCTAGTTGTTTTACTAGGTATTATAAGTACAGATTATAGGGATTCTGACTGAATTTGTCTGGCAGTGTTTTCGACTAACACTGGTGGTTTCTCCGTGATAGGTGAAGAAACCATTAATGGTATATGTGCCTGAACATTTAATGGTTTGTTAATTATTTCCTTGGTTGTGGGTATACTGAGAAAATGATCTCTGGAAATGTTGTTTGGAGCAATGTTCTAAACTTTTCTGGCTACCACCAGGTAGCACTGTTTCCAGGTTATTGTTAATGGACAGGTCGTTTCTATTGGATATGTTGTTACTATTGTTATTGCTGTTATTGATGATACTGTTGACCTGCTCCATCTGATTTAGTAATTTGCTAGCATTCTGGATAGCTGTTCGGTTAGATTTGGTTTGATTCTAATGCCTTGAGACATTTTACAGTTGTGTATTCCTGGGTGGGAAGATATATGGTATAAGTGCACTGTTAAAGTTTTCCTCTTTCCGCTTGGCGGTAAATCTCACTACACTTCACCGTTGGTGAGTCAGTAAGGATATCGCTCATGTTTTGTTACTAGTACGAGACCTACTACCTGTTTTAGGTCAGGGTCAACTATCGCAGTAAATCAATTACAGACAAGTAGGGATACAAGAAAAAACGGCTCTGAAAAGGGCGCCACATAAACTTTATTCCCACTTGGATAGATTATAATCCCGCTTGGGTGTGTTTTGAATAATTATTGCCAAAGTTGAACTAAGAATATCTAAATTGTATGAATGGAGCAGGTTCAATAAATCCCTATCTTGATGTAAAAGTAGACCGATTTGTAGGTGTTGTATTTGTTTAGTAATTTTAATAGAAGAATAGTAGGGGATAGAAAGTATTTTTAATTGGCTGGGAAAAGCACAACTATGTTCCCGAAGGATTAACCGAAATAAAATACTATTTCCTGCCTTAGTTTAACAATTCAACTAAAGTTCTTATTTGTTAGTTGCAAAGTATTTATGGGTCACTGCTGGGCGTGCTGCAGAGCCTCTTCTGCACTGTACGGCGGGCTGAACGTCGCCCAGCTGAGACACAGCTGCTGGTTGCAACAGGTTGGCTGGCTGCTGGTCATCGTCTGCAGGTCTCCTCGGCTCGGCGGTATGCTAGACCACGTCTGCAGGTCGAAGTTGCTTGGCGGAGTGCAGAGGATGCAGTAACAATAGTGGTGATAGTAGTACTTGATATACTGGTATAAGCGCTGACCATAAACGTCTGCTCAGAAGAAAAGTTTGGGAGTGGAATGATAGCTAATGAATGGAAGAACTGATATTAGAACCATACAGAGACCTCAAGGGAAACATTAATTTCATACAAACACCAACAAACATTCATATATATGAATCAATTTTTATTCAACTTATTGAACTTATACAATCCTGGAGGGAACACTCTAAGTAACATATAATACCATAGAGAAATTATTAAAACACAAGACACAAATAAATTAATATTTGGAGACTTAATCGCCAATAATGAAATTTAAAGGGAGGGGGGACCACCAGGATGAAACAAATAGAACAACGGATAAAGAAAGCCAGTTTAGTTATACTCAATAACGGGACTCCAACCAAGATAAACCCAAAATTAGGACTTTAATAACAGTGGACCTAACCATTAGTACCCCCCAAACTACCAATAATAACAGATTAGGAGGTTTTATCTAATAACACACTAGGTAGCGATCATTATCCAATTGCTGATACAATTCATTTAAAAAACCCAAGAAATCCACAAATCAGAAAACCACGTTGGAAAGATGGAAAAGCAGACTATAATACATTCTAAGTAGGATCAAAATCGAAGACATTATAAATATAAATACTAACTTATACTACGCAAATACAAAGTAATCAGCGATACATCGCATACATATATCCCTAAAACTAGTGGGAAAGGAGACACAAGTAATATACCTTGTTGGACAGACGAATATAAGGAAGAAATCAGGGAAAATATAAAAGTACCAATTTGCTTTAAGCACACTAAATGTGTCTCCGATTTCCTAATTTACAAGCAAAAAGAAGCCATAGTAAAAACGATACTTTAGGATGCAAAATCTAACTCACGGCATAATTACTGCCCGTCTCTGAACTATAAAAGCAGTGCAAAACAGGTCTGGGTTGAATTTAAATCAATTAAAGCAAAAACAACAACAAGAAAATCCCCAACAATCCCAGGAGCGATCTCTGATAAGGACAGAGCCAACATTATCGCAACACATTTTGCAGAGATCAGCAATAACGGTACATTAGCCACCAAATTTCAAAACCAAAGTAATAAATTAGAGCTGCATTACCATCATCTGTTTACAGATCTGGCAATCGATGGAAACAGGTCCCCATCAATGATTATTTCACAATCCATGAATGGAAAAAGGCAATAAGTAGTAAAAGAACCCACCTCTCCGGTTTATCAAAACCTAGACCCAAACATGGATACATCATACTAGATCTTATTAACTTAATATGGCAAGCTGGATATATACCTCAAAAACGGAAAATATCAATGGGAATACCAATCCCGAAAACAGGAAAAGACTCAACCAGTATCAATTCCTATAGACCAATCTCCCTCACTAATAATATTTGCAAGATACCGGAAATAATGGTCAACCAACGACTCAAGCACCACCTTGAAATAAATAATTTACTCTCTCCAAACAAATGTGGATTTAGAAACAACACGTTCAACCATCTATCAACTAATACGGTTAGAAAACTTGTATTAAACTTGCATTCAATGCCAAACACAAATGCGACAGACACTTGATAGCCGTATCCCTAGGACCTTGGAAAAGCACTTGAATTAGTATGGAACAAAGAGACTAATAGCTAAATGTAACCAATATGGAATATCCGGGAGGATGCAGCAATTGCTATCGAAATTTTTTTTACGGGGAAACTAATTAAAACAAGAATAGGTGACCAATATTCAGACACGTATCAATTATACAACGACACAGCACAAGAAAGTGGCAAGCCCTACATTATTCAACATCGTGGTAAACGATGTAGGCAAAACGATTACCTCCGCAAAATCTGACTTATCTCAATTTCCGGACGACAGTGGAATCTGTAGACCAGGAAACCGTAAAATTACAACATAATTAATGAAATACAAAACAATGTCAATGCAATTAAGAAATAGGAAGTTAAGTGGGGCTTCAAAATATCAACAAATAAAACAGTGTGAATGATATTTTCACTACACAAGAAAAAGGAAAATTTATACCCGACACTACCGTTAAGGGGAATACCCCTATTAAATACGTTAAAGAGACCAGATTCTTGGAATGCTGCTTGATGAACAACTAAACTGGAACCTTCATATTTACAAATTAATAAGAAGATGTAACAAATATATAAACCTATTATAACATCAAAGGATACACTTGGGTAGCAGAACAAGACACGTTGTTTATGTTGTATAAATTACCAATAAAATCAAAATTGGATTATGGATTGCAAGTAAACAACTCAAAGCCAAAACAACACTACTTAGGAAACTTGGTAAGATACAATACCAGGCCCTCAGGAAATAAACAGATACACCAAATATACATCAACAGAAGAATTACAGGTCTCAATAGGTGTTACGTTAAAGGCTCGTACAAAAAGTAACAAAGAAAAGAGTGAAAAGAACAAGCTTTGTAAAATTTTACAAATAATTTATTTCCCTAGGAAAACAAGATACAAATGAGAAAAAGGACTTACGGTTTATGAATCAATTCCACATTTAAATCAAGAATTAAAAACTAGAAGTCTTATCAATGAAAAGTCCTAAATGAATACAGTTCGAATCCCAAAGAAAATCCAAATAGAGGGCAATGACGTTAGATGAGGCCAGTGTTGTACCGATGTGTCAACAGTTCCTCTTTGAATCACAAAGAATAATGTTCCAGTATGGAATTTCTTAATAAATTTCGATAAATGCCTTTGTCCAAGATTTCTGAAGAGCACAAGTATTTTCCGGGGTAAATAAATTATTAAATCCGAAAAAATTGAAAATTCAACTCAAACTGGTCACAACAAAACACCTTTGAGCTTCAAAGGTTTTGAACACAACTGGCTTGATTCTTATCATAACATGAGTATTAGGCATATCTAAAACGCAAAACTGAGTCACGTGATCACCTCTCTATTGAACAATGTAAAAACATTACGTGACAATTATCACATACTCTAATATAGCCTTAACCAAAACATCAATGACTCCCACCCTGGAAATGAACTAAAAAAAATTTTTTTACTCTAAAACTGACACTGCTTCTGAATCTAGGTCAGCAAAAGAAACAATGTTTCAAACTGCTAGCTGTTTATCAGGGCAAACAGAACTGAATTGAATTTCTAAAAAAAATATGAAACCCAGTAGACAAAGTTATCATTACAATCACTTGTAATGGAATAAAAATATTTAAAATAAAAATTAAAACTAACAAACAAATAATTAAATTACATATACGTAACACTGGAAAACTTCGACTTGGTCTAAGAAGAGAGGAACAACTATTAAAATGTTCTACAGTAATATCCTCTCACGACGATAACCATCCAACAAAGACTGTGATCAAGAAATGTAATAGAGTATTCGGCAAACCATTAGACCCCAGGAGGCAAAACCATGCATGATAAATGTTAGGAATATCAAATCTCAGTGCAAGCTGACCTAATCAAACACCTAGACCAGATTCCATGGAGAAATCAATCAATTAAAATCAATTTACAGGCCACTAAAATCGGGCCCAAAGATGATAAACCACTTGAAATATTAGCAGAGATTCAAACTATCATAGAAAATAAATGTCCACATCACACCATTATATACACCGATTGCTCAAGACTACAAGATCTCAACAGAACTGTAGCAGTTGTCATCATACCGGACAGAAACATCGAATTAGGAGACAGACTACCAGATGGGTGCCCAATCGACCAAAACAATTTAATAGTTACGGAGTCAATTAGCGTCCTAAAATCAATTGATTCATGAAATTCAAGAAGTAGGGCAAACTTCCTCCACGAAGCCCAGATACTTATTGAAAACAGTATTGGGCAACAGAAAACAACTGAAATTATGCGGTTCCAATCTCTTATCAATCTAGCCGGAAATTAACTAGCTGAGAAGAAAGCGAAAGAAAACCTATCGAAAAACTCCTGGACAACATCAACTATAGTATTCAGGAACGGTATAGCCAAATCCAGACCAAAATAAACCAAAAATGGCTGGAAATATGGGACACAAGTCAAAACGGGAAGAAGACTATATAACATACAGAAGGAGGTAAGAAGGTTCATCAAGGCGCTTAAAGTAAGGCACGTCTCAAAGATGAGAAACTATTTGAAATATTTTGCAGAGATTAAAGCTATCCTAGAAAATAAATACGCACATCACACCATTATATACACCGATGGCTCAAAATTACAAGATCTCAACAGAACTGCAACCGCTGTCATCATTAGGGATACAAACATTGAATTAGGAGACAGAGTACCAGATGGGTGCTCAGTATATACTGCGGAATGCTGAGCAATAATTGAAGCACTGAAATGGATTAACACCCAGTCAACTAACAACAATCTAACAGTTACGGAGTCACTTAGCGTCCTAAAATCAATTGATTCAGGAAACTCGAGAAGAAAGGAAAACTTCCTACAAGAAGCCTAGACACTTATTAAAGTATAAGTTTAAGTTAAAGTAAACAACATACAATGCTTTGAGAAAATATCATTACATATATGCCCCAATACAAATGCAATTTTATAGAAATAAAAATAACTTACTTACCTAATTACTTATCTCTTAAATTTTCAAAAACAAAAATAAAAAAAAAAACGCAGATGAGTCCGCCGTAGAGGGCCCTGAGATGGAGGCGGGCGGAATTGGTATATATACTAACAATATCTCTGGGAGATTTGGTCTGTGAATGTAAACACGTATATCATTTTACAACTTGACACCTATATAAGAAGTATATAAGTTGGCTAAATCCCCCAGCCATCTAGTCCAGCCGCACAGTGTGGGAACAATTGGATTTACTACATTATTTTTTTTTATAAATCAGAACTAGGACGTTTACTGAGTTATAAGGCCCCAAATAGTAATAAAAATGATCAAAGCCAAGTCATCATGCCCCCTGCACAAGGCGGAAATAACTTTAGGCCCAACAATACATTCCCCTAAATAGACGCACATCACTAAATTCCCAATCGCACCAATTATAAACAGAACACAATCCATATGTGACCATTGGTCCCCAAAAAAGGAAATTCACAGGTCTAATTCAAAGTTACATGACGACGAAATTATATCAAGATACCAGTATGTCTGGGTCTCCAGCTGTGGCGCTAGTGCCTCCTCTCTCTTCGTCGCGTCTCACCCTTTCCACGCCTGGGTATTGCACTTGAGGAGTATGCTTTGCTTACATAAAAACGAGGGACAATGGCTCTATTCCTGATTAATGACCAATTAACTACCTCGAATTGTCGCAAGCAACGTTAATCCATAATCTTTTGTTGACGTGCCAGTCTCTGCTAGCGAGGCAAGAAGAAACATGCATCATTATTATAGTCAGAGATGGAAACGTTACTGCCTGGACAAGCCATGAATGCAGTCCTCGGCCTGGGTCTAAGCCTCGCAACTGGCTGGAGCCTTAGGGCTCAAGTAAAGAGAACTACCATGCTATTGACATGGGAAGCAAACGGCTCAATACGGAGACAGCACGCCCCAACAAGAAGAAAAAGAAAACCAACATCTCTTAGGAGAACACCAGAGTTAACAAATACAGACAATGGATGAAACTACAGAAACTTCTATTAAACCAACTGCTCCGATATGACGTCACAAGCTACGCAGACCGTATGGTTATGGGGGATCAATCACCTTCGAGGTGTTGGATCTGTGTTAGCTACTCTCAGAAAGGAGCACACTGAGGTCCTTAAAAAATTAAAAAAGATACATGTGGAGCTACCATCAATACTCGATGGACCCTCTACATAGAAAACAATTTCAAAAAGGGCCTAAAACAAATACTAAAACTATAGTACCATCAACAACATCATCACCAATTATAACAACTATAGTAGCTACTTCAACAGCCGGGAGAGCACAGAATAAAGACGAAATGGCGGGAACAAAGCAGAAGGAAAATATTGCAACTACAAGAACTTCAACTCCGACTCCATTAGGGCCAGAGATTGCTACTGCGGAGGTGATGGAAGAACACAACTACAATATATGAAGACCCTAGAAAAATTACTTCAAGAAAGAGATCAGCTGAAACTAAAACCATAACAGATACATCTTCCACTTCTTCTAGCGGAAAAGAAACCAGCTACTTGAGGACGAGGAACAAGCGGAGGAAGAGGAGTTGGACCCGGATCGACAGCGGTTTTTGTATTTGGGGTTAAAAACGGCACTTAATGATATTTAAAAGCAAACCACTTCATTAGTTCCGTGAAATACCTTGGATGGAGTTCGTTCCAAACTCGAAAGCCAAGGCCACAACAATAACAATTGGGGGTCAGGATCCTCAGCCAGTACTACCAAGATGCCTATGAAAACCATCCCTTATCCAACTTGATTGAGGCTGCAAAGCTGTACGAGTTAGAGACATTTCCAGCGCAGCTGTAGGAAGATAACAGGAATGTGGCGTTATTTTAAGGAAGACTAGGACAGCGACAGAACCTTGTGATCATCGCCATACAAATAACCTTTTTAAGGGCTCTATTCAAGTGCCTCTTATTATAGATATTCGATTTTAGCATGGAAACCCTGTCCTGTTTGAACCTAATTTGATCCTTAAGTCACTGTTCCAAATTTGTAACTCAATTATCCCTAATATTGACGAACAAAAGAAAGGGTTATTTGAACTAGTACATGTTAGGCTATTGTAGACCATTTTAAAATATGCATGGTATGCTAAGTTCTAAATTACAGTAGAAATTTTTAAGCATAGTTAAGCGTGACTGTAATTACTATTGCGGCCTACAGACAATACGATATACCCACTAGTTTAACTGGGTTGAATTTGACCATTGTGAGGCTAAACGTATAAGGATAAACTAAGCACCGAGGCTGGCGTATGGAGCCTCCAGCCGAGCCCTCATCCATCCTTTACTAGCTCGAACCACCAAAGACGAGAGCGTAGTTCAGTTCCCACTCGTATGTAAAGCAGTTTCCCCAATATGCGTGTATCACAGAACCGGGGTGGCATCATACGGGCCTGTTGTCAGGCCTGATGTATGATACCGCATAAATACAGTTTGTAATGAGTGAGTGTTGGTTCTATTCCTGTTCATTGCTTATAGTTACTGGGGGCCTAAGGCTTCGGAATATAACTAACTTAAGAAGCATACCTTTACGTGCATAAACGTATTGGAGATGTAATGATTTCCTTCTTCCACGATCAATTAAATATCTCACCTGTGGGAGAACAAACAAGTCGATAATGCACATATGTAAGCAAGCGACTATAATTCAGTATCGTATCGTATCGTTGACGTGTCAACACTTAAAAGAATGAGCTCCGTGAATTACTTGAAATACACATGATATTGTATGGTTAATACAGAGTATGTTGTGAATAATATTTTTGTGGGTATCCAGTCAGCTCTAGACTTCGTGACGAAACAAGTGACAACGCTAAAAGCAGCCAGGGAGCTAGTTAAATAGATGTTTTAGAGAGGAAGGGAAGAAGATTGAAAATTGAAGAAGGCTATTGATTGTATGGTTAGAGTAAAGTATTTGTTTTATTAGAAACAGAGGACTGGATGGTCTTACCGACCCTTATGTAGTATGAGGTAGGTATCAGTGAATTTGAACAAAGCTGAGTACCTTGAGAGAAAAGTTCTGGAAGAGGAAGTGGAAACATCAGGCTGAGAGAAGAAAGAAAAAGTAAATAGAATGAAAAAGCAGACTTTGACAGGCTGAATGAGAATTGGATTAAGGGGCAGGAAAAGATCATAGGTATGTGCCACCAAGACCGGATGCCTGAAGACAGTATGAAGAAGATGAAGTATCTCCAAAGACCGTGAAGATGGTGGAGGACTTGGAGGAAATAGAAGAAAAATCTCAGTGCCACTTCTATGCCTCGAAACGATATATTCTTTGACTACAGCCTCCAAAATAATTTTTGTCTTTGTGTTGTATAAATGTTTATGTATGTCTATTTTCGTCTTCATAAACCGTTTGTCCCTATAAAACGCGTCCGTCTCTGTAAACTCTTTTCTTCCTATAAAACTTTCTGCCCCTATAAACTCCTGTTTTGCCTATAAATCAAATAATCTCACCCACGTTAAATCTCCCATTGTCCCTATAAATTGTTCCGACCTTTTCAATAGTAAGTCGCATTGTCCCCAGTCGTCCCCATAACTGCCCACGAAATTCAACATTTTTCTGACATTAATAGTTTTCATTACTGTATAAAATACCTGTCAAACATTCTACTACTGCTTCTAAGACTACTACTACTACTACTACTACTACTACTTCTACTACTGCTACTACTGCTAATACTACTACTACTGTTACCACTACTGCTACTACTAATAATAATAAAAATAATAATGTGAACATAATACAAAGCCTAATCTTTTCAAGCTCTAAGCACTTTACGATAACACATAAAAACAACAAGATTTCAGAGCAGATGCCATGAAATTAAAAAACAACAACTTG
This sequence comes from Megalonaias nervosa, assembly GCA_016617855.1. Classification (NCBI taxonomy): domain Eukaryota; kingdom Metazoa; phylum Mollusca; class Bivalvia; order Unionida; family Unionidae; genus Megalonaias; species Megalonaias nervosa. The sequence goes on along the minus strand of JAECUM010072455.1, from coordinate 7,705 downwards.
GTGGCAATAATTCGGGAAGTAGACATTATTAAGTCTTTAAGTTTGTTCTTGTACTTGAAACTGGTGAGTTCTAAGAGCACTGTTGAAAGAGGTCACGTTATCCTTTTGTCTAAGATGAATGGGCTATTCGGTCCTTATAACTGAGCCATGGTACGCAAACAAATGTTATCCGTATGACTTTGCTTTATTAGGGGGTACAAGAAGAATACTAGCATCCTAAGAGGAGTCTAACTTCCTAGACGGTGTGTAATCCTAGGTGAGATCACATAGCTATATCTGACTGGAGCCAGTTAAAGGAAACGTAGCAGAGTGTACATATTTTGTATATGATTTTTTACCGCTTGGGTAGCCAGTAAAGGTTAGAGAGAAGTGGGAGGTGTGCTCAGTTTTCGTACTCTAAGGACGAACAGCAGCTGTGTTTTGAACTTATTGAAGTTTCTGTAGTAGATACTGAGATGAAGGGAATTACGCTTGTCCAGTCGTCTTGCGAGTATTAAGGTAGACACATGTGAAGAAAACGAAAATTGGGAAAGAAGTGATAATCTCATCTCCAGCTAGGCAGTTTTGCGTGTGCTCGTTACAAGTTAGTGTAATAGAGAGTATTGTCAAGGTAAAGGTTGTGAATGAGAAAGTCATGAGGATGTGAATTAAAGTATGTTACGACCCATGCATGTTCTTCCTGTGTGTGTGCGATAGATAGAGAATATGAGAACATTAAATATGTATTTGCAGTTATTAATATAGAATGTGTAAACTTAGAGTCATGACTTCTCAGCAGTAATGCATAACTCCACTGTTTCATATGGTCTTAAATGGAGTTCGTAAAATCCTGACGTTCATGGTTAAAGTAAGAGTTAATACATGAATAGGGATTTTAATGAAGGTTTTTTAATACTGTACTTACTTCTTAATTAATAGACTTCCCCATGAGTCATTGCGAAAAAGTATCCTTTCTCATTAAAAGAAGAGCAGCTTCAGCGTCATTTTGTTTCAGAAAGAGCAACTTGGTTTACCTGCCTCAGTACAATACCATCGTGCATGGTTGTTTCTTGCGATTAGCTCACGAATTCGGTGTCTTAAATTCTGACAGCTTGTTTCCGCAGTTTGGAATGTTTTATTTTCCTCTAATGTAGTCTTTGTACTTTGTTCCAAAAATACATGTTGATCCTTTGTTTAAATATACCTTAAGTGCTAAAATCCTGTAGGTGGATGGGATGGCATTGTATCACCAAGACGACTTGGAAAGAAGTTAGTTGTTTATGATCATACTCTTCACTCAAGTTTCAACAAACATATTTACATGACTATCCGTTTATGTTCTCTTAGTGAAAAAGCCTTGTTTGTGTCAAAATGCACGCAACAATGACAACACAAAATTAACATTAATAACAGCAACACGAAACAACAGAATCGACACTTACTACTACTACTTCCATGTTTTGCCAATGATAAACTCTATCCGTTAAAAGTAAATGGGAAACGTTTTGACGTTATGACCAGAATATTGATTCGGATGTGTACGTAACCGTCTCTGTGATGAGAAGAAAAACACATCAATGTGGATGTTCTATATATTAGCTGTATGTGTCCAAAGTCTATACTTTATCATTTGTCATTAAATTAAATTACAAATTGAAAAGCTCAGATATTGGAGTATCACGTTTCGTTTCAAAAAGGTTGAATTTATACATATTAATATAAGTTTGTCTCCCAAAGGTTGCAACAAGTATCAAAATATAAACTGTCCCCACAAGGATTGTTTTTCATGAAAGATATACAATGTCCCCAAAAGGTTGCTTTCGGAATTTTATATATATATATATATATATATATATATATATATATATATATATATATATATATATATATATATATATATATATATATATATATATATATATATATACTATATATATATATATATATAAACTATTTTTATTATATACTTACAAACATATTAATCGTTCTATTATATATAAGGAATAATACAACTGAAACAATACACATCCACTATTTTGCTACTATTAAAAGCTGAGAAGTATTAGGACGAAGAATTGAATTTGAACAGATGCTGTAAGTTGGTGTATGCGTAGAAATATGCCCTTTTGAGTTCAAGAACGTAACAAAGACTTACATAGCAATGAGTGTAAGATTATAGTCATGAAAATAATACGTATGGGGGTGCGGAACAATTAATGGAGAAAGATAAAACTACCTTTTCACTTTTAATGACAAATGTTTCATATATCAGGAAACGGTTTATTTTCATTCATAAAAATATTTATCCATTAATAAAAGCAGTTTGCATACTACAATACATCACCAAACAAAAGAGTTCTGAGATTGGTCTAGGTTACGTACACCTCCGGTTCGTCTCAATTCCCAACCTCATCTCTGTGTAGTCTCATGGACTGTCTTTCATGATAAGATGCTAAGCATTCATTTTGTGAAAGTGACACAAAGATGCTCAGTCAAACATACCATAACGAAAATCTTCGTGTGGAAATACAGCCGTTATGTTGGTATTACCTTTTCCATTTATGTATTTACTAATATAAGGGTTTTAGTTCGTAAAATAAAATATGACCTATGATATTTATTTTGATGCATATTACTTGCATGTGATCCTCTGTGATTTTTCGTAAATTTTAGAATTTGTATGTGAACTGAGTATGGCAATAGTGAGTATGTGAATACTATACAATGAAACAACAACAGGAGCAGCAGCAACAACAACAGCAACTACTAATACTATTACAACAGCTACTACTTCTAAAATGTAATGATAGTGTTAAGAATAATAATACTTTGAAATCAAAGAGGTTTACTGTTGCAGGTGTGTGTGTGTATATATATATATATATATATATATATATATATATATATATATATATATATATATATATATATATATATATATATATATATATATGTGTGTGTGTGTGTGTGTGTGTGTGTGTGTGTGTGTGTGTTTAAATATTACACCGGTTTACGTAATTGTTAAAAACTGTCACGCATAATGCGACAATGATATCCAATTGTGCAAATGTTATATTTCACACTGAGAAATCTCTTCTACTCATGCTGATACATTTGTCTTTTTTTGTTGCTTTTCTTAATTTTGCCATTAAAAATGCAGCGTTTAAATAGTCATATGCAGAATAAGCAACCGTGATTGAGAGCTAGACAGAACGTTGGATGTAGATCTTTTCATACAACTTAAGCAAGATTCTAGGTTTAACTTATCACTTAGGTAATTCATTATTTCAAGCGCAATGGTCATTGTCAGACAATTATACTCACTACATGTATATGTACTTTGAAAAACATCTATCGATTTGATGCAGTAAGGGAATTCGAAATAATAGCATTAAGCCTCATTCGTCATGTTTATTTGACAATTTCATCAAACGGCGTCAATAAGAGAAATGTCTACAACAAATATTTACATGAAATATGTCAGGATTACACTTTGAAAAAACAGATAGAAGCCGAACAATATGCGAACAAAACCCGTTCACCAGCTAGAGCATGAATATGTACACATACTACTCTCCGCCTTCTCGGCATTTTTCCGCATGCTATATAATTTGAATTTATTAAATGTATTTTTAATTACCTACTTTTCTTAATTTTGTAATGTTCATTATTCATTATAAATTTGACTTCTGTTTTAATACAATGAAGGACTAGGTGGTGTTCCCTTTTCAACGTCTTATTAACGTACGTTCATATACGTTTAGGATTAGTTTATTAAACTTTCTTCTCGGAGAATACCCTCCCAAAGTTATAATCTATGTAGATGTCGCTATTGTCGTATCTGCAATAGATTTGTACAATTTTAGAATTTGATTCATTTGTCTGTTAGTTTTGCCAGAGTTTTGACGAGTAAATATGATACCCTTAGAAATAAATTGCACGTCTGACAAAACCACTTTTACGATCACTTAGTTAGTGACGCCACAAGATTATCAATAAAAGATGTATGTCATTTGTAAGCAACCTTAATTTTAGCAGTCTCTTCACCAATCGTTTATAACAGCGGACCTCTTAAAAGGCATCTGTTTTAATAGATTCTTCACTCATGTTTTTCACAGGACGACACTAAATTTATCTTTGAGCTCTATTTATTATGTCACATAATTATAAAATCCAGTCCATAGTTGATTTATACGTCATATTTGTAACCATCAATTTAGACAATGCTTGAATGAATGAGTTAAGAACAAGATCAAATAAAATCAGAATCATTCGACTAATTTCAATCAATAAAATAAAAGAACACAATAATGTGAACAGTTAAAGAAGAATAGTGAAAACTGTCTTAATATGTTTGCAAGTAAAGAGCAAATAAAGTATTTACATCATTGATGAAATAAAATACAGGTATGGCTTCATGTAACACGATCGGCAGGAACCTTTGCATAAAGTAAATACCCAATAGAAAGAGATACATTTAAGGTTATTCTTAGGCCTTTTGGTTAGTAATCGAAAACGAGTAAAACAACAAACTCATTATTTCTTTGACTGAGCATATTCTAGCGCTGTGGCCTGAAAATAATTGCACCTTTCATCAGTTGTAAGGGTGAGTTAATGACTTTGGTTATGGCGAAAATAAATGGATTCATGGTTAAAATCCAACTGCACCAATGTCGCCAAACATTTGATGAGTGATTTACGCCGAATTATATTTCCAGCCACAAGCTTCTTAACATATGACTTGTAAAACATATCCTAGCTACCTATATGTTATAGCAAATATCTGAAGCCCAATAGTAACAACTAATATAGAAATGATCAATTGCGTTAAATTATTCCACAAGTTATTGGATGGAATTTACATAGCTAGGTTATCTTTCATATTGTCATAATGTTGAGATACTCCAGACTAACCAGGAATACTGTACTCAATTGCACGAAAAAGGACCCATTTTTGCGGCAATTAAACTAATATTTTTACAGGAATTAAAGTAACATATCTTTTGTTTGTCGAAATAAAACTTGTATTGCAGAAAGTAATATATTTGCCGAGAACCGTGCAAGAATGTATAGTTTACTTTTATTTCGGTACTTATTATGTTCGAAGGCAATATGCGTCAAAACATAACAACAAAAATTTCTTCCGTATTCGACGATGCATTTTCTACTTGGTCAGAGGAAACCAAGTCGCGGTATGTAACACATAACTTCGTGCACCACTGATCACGACAGTTTATGAAATGTTTGTTTTCTTCTGTTGAAGAAAGTCTTTAGAATGCCCTTCCGCTCGATTTATATGAAGAGTCTGGAAAGAGGAACTGATTGGATACGGAGCATCACCTAAAATTAGAATTGTTGAATAATGTCAAATTATCTTGTATTTTTTAAATCAATTTCAAAAGCATTATTGCTGGATATGTCAGACTGCTTATTTTACTACTGCTAATACTAGGGAGTCGCGTTAGATCTGTGGTAGAATATGTTACGCTTAATACAAGTCTTGAGATAGGCACTTAGCTCCAATTGCTTCCGCTAATAACACGTTAAAGGTGCAGCTAAAAACTAACCAAGGAACTTCTACTTCTAATTCCAATATTGCAACTATAAAAATATAATTTATCTTTTCACAGTTGATGATCGTCATCCTATGTTTGTGAACGAGTTTTAAGCTTGTTGTTTTCTCTGCTCCAGTCAAAAAGGAACTATATTATTTAGAAAAAGGTTACTTTCGATAAGCTAGTATGGTAAATGCAATATTAGACTGAAGTTTTTCGTGCCACCAACATTGTCTCTGTTCGTAGTATTACTCGTTACAGGTATTTATTTATCAGTCGTTATCTTTGCAATTATTAACTGCAAGGTATATTGAAAATACATTTGGTATTTTGGAAGATGGATATTGAAATATAACAATATTTCCTTTCCTTAGGTTATGTTCTGTTCTAAATTTGTCACACAACTAAACAGCACGTTTGACCATTTCTTGATTTGCTTATTTGACATTCAGTTTACGCAAGAAATGTAAGGTATCATTTTGCAGTAAAATCTAGTAGCATAAGAAGAAACACATTAAATTGCAGTATTGAATTACCGATAAGATCTTAGAAACATGTATTCGTTTAAAATATGTAAGTGAAGATTTCCAGAGATAGAAGCAGTTATAAATCAATTCTCTTTACAGCCGACATCAGTAAGCATATTGTTTTAGTATTCAATAGCAATTGTGCTAATACTTTACCATACCATTACTATTATCAATTTGTCTTTAGACTTGAGTCAAAAAGGATGATACAAAAACACGACAGGATCAGGAAAAAAAACGTCATTATTTGAACGTCGTACTATCTAGACAAAATGCACCAGGACACAAGATTGTAGCAAATAAAATATTAAACAAGCAAAATACTTCCTCGAATTGAAATGTTTACTTATTCGCATGGCAACTTGCCTTTTCTTGCATATACCTTGGTTGAACAGTGATCCATTATCTAGCTTTTACGTTAAAGTATACACAGTTTGCTATATAAAAATGTGGGTATCATGGAAATACCGTTGCTCAAACAGGAGCGTGAAAGATACGTCCTCTACTGTATTTAGAACCTAAGACATACAGGATAAAATACCTTGATTCAAAATTGATTATCCTTTGCTTACTTGTTTCATATTCCTCGTGGTCTTTCAGAAAGTCATCAACTTCTTTATCTGTCCAGGGTTTGAATTCTTCATCAGGTATTTTACCCATGAGTTCCGCTTTCTTCTTAAATGTTTCTAGCACATCAACTCGCATTTGCCATCCAAATTTCGCGTCCGATTTTTCCGCTTTGATGAGTAGTTCTATGTATTGTACCTGGCTCATAGGATTCTGTTTTAATGCTTTTTGGTTTAACTCGTTGATGCAGTTTCGTGCTTGCTTGATCATTGAAAAAACTTTTTTCCAAACCGCTACAAATTCATCCTTCACATTTTGCAAGTAAGAAGAATGTACTCTTTCTTTGCCTACAGCAATGTAGCATTTGTTCTTTAGATCTTCTGATGTCTTTCTAGCCATTTTTGGGTAGAATTCAAAACGATATGGATTATTACAATGTTGCGACCAAATACATTTTTCGGGACGGACGATGCAATTTTCAGTACCATTCATAGCCGCACAATCACGTTTTTCTTCGTCATTTGGGATCGAGCATGGGTAATGGCATGTTCTATTGCATATTAAACAATTGGTTACATATTCGCCCGCGTTCAAGTCCTCCTTCTTCTGATTTATTTCCTCAACTTCATATTCAAACTCTTTATTTCCCATGATGTCTGCCTTGTGTTGATCAATGATTCTTTTCTCCTGCTTGATTGTATTAATCACATGCAATCCTTCATTGATTTGCGGAATCAGTCCTTGAATTGTGACTTCAAGGTCTTCTTGCAATTGTAATACCTCTGATGTGAGCTGAAGACTTTTCTTTTCAGCTTTCAAAAGATACTTGAATAATTCGTTGAAACTGTCTTTCCCCATCTTCCAGAACTGCTTGCCAAATTCGTCTGGGTTTTCTGTGCTGACAAATAGAGCAAAATTGTTGAATTTAAATGATTTCTGAAAAGGTAGTTTTGCAGCTTCTGATGCACTTTTCACTGGTGGTACGTTGCCATCAGCAAAGGTTATGAGTACGAAGATGTTGTCGTTTATATTTTTGCCAAAAGATTGCAAGAATTGAGTCAAATACGTACTGTTGAG